>JACCGJ010000546.1:32963-54619 GCA_013407085.1 Atriophallophorus winterbourni | reverse complement strand
GCGGTCGATGTGAGGCCGTGTGCGCTGACTAGGGATGGAATTCCTAGTTTGACCACGCGTCTTTGGTTCACAAAGTGGAACAAGCTTTTTGGGTTCTCCATAAACTTGTTGGATATATGCAATTCATATTGAGTCTTGTCTTGGCGGCTGAGGTATGTACAATAGTTTCGCAACGACCTGTAGTTTTCCCAGTCATTTTTGTTTTTTCCTGTCCGATAACATCGCCATGCCAGGTTTCGCTGTGCTATGGCTTTCTTCGTTCGGCTGCGAAGGAATGAGCCCGGTTTTTTATGATGAAAAGGTTTCTCGTGGCTGGCAGCGCGCAGCAAAGCGTGTCAGTGAGTGAGAAACGTGGTCCAAGCAACATCGATCTTGTCAGACATTAAGAAGTCCCATGAATTGGCAGCAACAAGTTCGTGGAACAATCCAATGTCGGTAATCCAACGAGTTTGTGAGCGGGTTTCATTAAAGTAGTCCATGAATGTAACGAAAGTGAATGTCAAAACAACATGGTCACTATGGCCGAGAGGAGGGGTAAAGGAAAGATTCTCAATCATTAACTCTTCATTTGTGATGATAAAGTCTAGAATGGATGGTGCATTCATGTCCCGAAACCGAGTTGCTTCACGAACGTGGTTGTACAATGGATAGTCTGCTAGTAAGTCAGACAGTTCAGCGGCAAACGGTTGAGAAACAAGGTCTCCACAAAATTTGTATGTATGATGTATGAAAGCACAAGTCTGGTCCAGGCAAAGTGCCGCACAGTCAGAGACTGCACGTGGGCTAAGATACTGTCAGGTTGCCCAGGCCTAGACAGATATGAGGCGGGAAATAGAAATGGTAGTGAGACTCCAGCGTGTTTCAGCATGCAGCTCACTACCGTTGGCCAATCAATTTAGCACGATGTTAGCCGTACAGCACAAAAATGCTGCACGATCGCACATCCGTGCATGATCTACATGATCCACAAAATCTAGGACAATTGAAGTCTCCCATTATTAGGATGTGGGAAAATCGTTTGTTTAGAGCGTGCCGAAGTGAAGAGATAAGGAAGGAATCAAGCTGTGCATAACTACTGGGTGGTCTATAAACAACCGCAATCAGGAGAAGACTGTCTTGTTTGAGTGACATTTGGCACCATAGAACATCAGAGTCACATAACGCAGGGTCGCTTAATGGTTCGCAACGAAGTGATTCATGATAATAGAGCAGGACACCACCTCCTCTTGTTGCACGATCCCGACGAAGTAAAGACATATTGGGGAGGGTGAGTTTCACATTAAGAACTGCGCTCGATAACCAAGTCTCAGTGACGGCTATTAGGACCCATGCACAAAGGAAGTGGCGGTAACGGAGCTCCGGGAGTTTGCTCATAAAACCAGCAGCATTTGTGTAACAGCATAAAAGGGTGCGCGATTGCAGTGTGTAAAGTGTGTGATTTGAAGGTGCACTTATTTCACCGACCCTGATGAAGCCGGCTCCTGGGAGTTTTTTTAAACAGTCGTGTGTAATTCGCTAGCAGATTGGTTTCCATTCGACGCGACTGGTGATTGTGGACGAGGCTGTGGTTTGTCGACTGCGGAGCGAAGCCGAACCTCCGTGGGTGCAAAGCGCTTGTTATCATACCACAACCTCAAAGCGGTACTTACCATATCCTCTGAGTGGAATGTAATTTTCAGAATGCGCGGAGCATTGCCCTTGTAACTGGAGGACTTGGGAAGGCGTTTCACGGCAGTCGTCATAGTTTCTTTGATTTTGCTAAGCTCTTGGATATAGCGCCATTGAGAGCAGTCGTGTAGAGTGTTCTTAGCTAAGTCCTCATTGTTCAGTTCAGGAACACCGTGAATAAAGATGCTGCGTTTATCATTCTCCGATTTCCAATCGTAACCGTCTTGCTTTTGCATCTGTCTTTGAGACCATGGAACGTCAGGGAAAATGCGGATAGGCGAATTCGTATTCCGGAGAAGGTGGGCCGAGAGCAAGACTTCTTCTACCTTCGCAGTAGACTCAAGGGTGATTCGTAGTAAACGTGGTGCATCCGCGTGAAGTGAGTTCGGGCGTCTGGAAAGACGTACCAAGGAAACCGCCATTACTTCAAGTTGCAATTTTTCGCAGATGGCATTCCACCGTTGCACATCGTCTTTCCTGCGTGTTTGGAAGCACGGCGAGGAGCTTTCAGACACATTCGTGCATACAATGGTCTGGCATTGCGAGCTGCGTTGAGTGGCCTTTTGAACTACAGGCAGTTTATCGGTGTTAGTCGGCTTCGGCTTAATGGTTTGTCGTTGAGAAGCAGTATGAGGTTTCGATGATCGAGATGCAGTTGGCGTTATCTGATCACCTTGAGGATTTCTCACATCTAGTAGGGATTCCAGGCGTTGAAGTCTGGTGACAATCGCGCAGTATGGCTCCACGGCTGGTGAGGACGCATTGGTTGCTATCTCCGCGTAAGTAGTGTTCTGATGTGTGTCTTCGGTTAGTCGCAAATTGTTTGGCGTGTTGATGATAGCGGATTTAGGCGCTTTACTGCTGCGTTTGTCGGCCAGCTTGTCTCTTCGATGGCGGGCTCGGCATGCAACACAGAAAAATAATATTTCTTCATTTTTATGCGTTGTTAAACAATCGTAAAGCGATTTAGGAATCTTCTAGCAGCTCAGATGCTGCCAAGAATCACAGCGATCGCATTGGAGGGCAGGAACATCGTCTAGAACCTCCACGGCACATTTTGCGCAGTTGTTGCCTTTGTTTATTTTATCAACGCGACTCATTTCGTGAGAAGAATATTGTGAGTTAAGGAAAATGCAAAATAAATCTCAGCAGACGTGCGTGAAGAATTCGTATCGCGCGCGACCTTAGTTCCACAACTCAATTGACATATGTACGAATTTGCCAGAACCACATTGTGATTCTGCATTTCAACATCGTGGTTTTTCATAAGAACCCTATATAACGGTGGCATACATGTTTAACTTTCTTTACCGCTGTTTCGAGGTTCACTGAAAATGACCTTACTGTCTGATCCTGATGACGGCAAACAACCATAAACCTGTAGATCGACTTTAACGCTATTCAGAGGGTTAAGGATTTAGGTCTAGCCATACCAGCGGACCTCAACTGGGCTGCGCAATGTGCCTCAGCTGCACAACTAGCTAGAGTAGAACTCATTAGGCTTAAATCTGTTCTGACATGTAGAACGACAGAAGTGTTTATCCCCTCATATTCGGCGATTGTCAGTCTGCTTTTGGAATACTGCTTACAATCCTGGAGCACTTTCTTATAGAGGATTTCCAACGTCTGGCAGCTAAAATGGTTGGAGGTATGTCTGGATAACCCATTAAGTAACGTCTAATTTCTTTAAGTCTATTCGCACTTCAGCATCGTTGTCTACGGTGTGAACTGATAGGAACCTTCAAAATCCAGAAAGGCCTAGGCGACGAGGGTTGTCAAAACCTGATCTCTCGAGCGATGAACCCTTCAAATGGAGGTTCATACAATGAAGCTCACGGAAACTCAGCATACCTGGGGACGACGAAAGGCATGGAGAACACTTGACGTATCATCAAGAAGAGGATACCAAAGAACAAAACTTTGATGTTAGCGTGCGCTTTTTGAAGCTTTCCACCGACAGAAATTCTAGATGCTCGATTAGCTTATCAGCCATTTACAGTCCTATGATAACTCTCTCACCGTGCCGGTGAATAGAAATTTATGATTATTTTTCTAGCATTATTCATAAAGAGGCGCTTTCTAAATACAACCTGGATAATCTCTTGGCGTCGCGATCGTCAAGGATATTAAACGCACAACAAAAAACGCTTTGCAGTGGGGTTGCTTCTCTGTAACTTACCACCAAAATAAATTTCATAGGTTCGATTGGCTCGTTAGCCACTTACTGCCCTGAGCAACTTAACTAAATCGATCTGTACTGAACTGAACTGAACAATTCAGACTCGACCTTGAAAGATCGCACATGCTTGATTGTACTACAAATCGTCGACCATGTATAGATTTGTATAAATATGAATCAATTCTTGTTAAATGGGCAATTAAGCAAGCGAAAGTAAGACTTAGCGATGAGCTCATCTATTTATACAGTGCTAGGGTATATGTAGATTGGCATTTGAAGAGTTAGCTTTTCTTCCTAATGTTCCCTCACATACTCAGTCGCCAATCGCAACGTGGGGCTCCTAAAAAGGGTCTTCTGCTCTTTTGACCACCGCCACTTTTCCTCGCTCCTACACGCGTACATCAGACCCCACATTGAATATACGGTATCCGTTTGGTCTCCATGGCTAAATCGTGACCATCACGTCCTAGAACAGGCTCAACGGAGATTCACAAAGCTCGTCAAAGGACTTAGTTTGCTGAACTATGAAAACCGCCTCCAAAAACTTAACGTGTTCCCGACGAGTTTTCGTCGCATCCGAGTGGATCTGATACTGGTTTTCCAGATCCTTAAGGAGAACAGCCCAACTCAGTCGTTCGAACTGCCGTAAATTTTTCTTTTCTGTCCGTACCCCTCGTGTTTGAAATGACTTAACCGTTTTTGTCGTGACAACCCCATCACTCTCCATTTTTAAAGAGCGACTTGAAGCTTATCTCTATTTTTCTCCACAAGTTTAATTGATTATCGCTCTTCCTTCCCGACAATGCACCCATTTTCCTCTTACTTTCCAGATAGATAGATGGAACTACTCCTATTCATCTCCCCCTGTACGTATAACCCCTCCCTTTACGGAACTTTGGCAAACGACGCCGAACCCGCTGAACTCCACCTGACCCCATGGTTATTTTAAGCTCATAGCTTTTTGTACCATAATATATTATTGACTATTGAGAGGGTCAAGCCCTTGTAAGCCGCATCTCTTTATATCAGCAACATAGTCCAGGTAAACCTCAGTTGAAGAAATCCTGCCCGTGTTGTACTGTATTGACTTTCTGCACCTTGGATTCCATTTCTTGGATTTTCCTGTGTGGATTACTTCGCTATCGTTGGACGTTACAGATTTTTATTTAGACATTTGCTCTCTTGGTCTTTCAGTGAGTTCTTTCCATTTTTGCCATTTTGTGTGTAGTGCTAGACTTATATTTTCGGTCCACTGCAGTACAGCTTCGCCGTGATTACAGGCAGTACCTTATACACTAATTGCTTGTATTGGGTTTCAGATCTTGCTGATATAACCTCTTCTTGAAGCGCATTCCACAAGCTAACAATTCTTGTTGAGAGCGTGAATCCCTGTGTTAGGCGTAGTGTCACTTGCTTTTAAAGCTTTAGAGCATGGCCACGGGTTCTTGAGTCCGCCACGAGAGGGAAAAACTCGCGCAGTTATTATTATTATATTATATTTGTACAATCTGATACAGATATAGTGCCGTTCAACATAAACAATGAGATGTACAAAGCGAGAAGGGGGGTACAAAGCGTTGTCATCGGCATCGTTGAACGTAGGCATGATACTACCCGGTTGCCTACACCGAAGTAGGGGAGATTTGGTTTAGGGGTCCCACCCCGAGCCTTTACCCACAAGGCAGTGGAGCGAGAGAGGTTCGCACCTATCGGTGGCCGGTGACCGACGAAGCGGTTCATACGCCCTTTTCTGGGAATTTCCAGTTCGGAGCCCGATAACCCCGTTGATAGGTTGGTGACTTCAGTTTTTGCCTGTGCACCATACAATGTCCTTGGATAGGACAAGGGGCAGTGACTTTTGGAGCGGCGAGTCACATCCGCCGCGTCGTGATGTCATCATTGGATTTTTGTGGCTTTTTATAGGGAGAACGCTTGCCAGCGAAAACCCACCACACCCTCAGACACCACCGCCGAACCTTTCGCTGAGCTCGGAGAACCGAGCCCACCCAGCTGGCACCCGTGGAGGTATTTCGGCAGCGCAGTTCGTCACCATAAGCTCCCAGTAATATGCGACGAGTTAGCAGCAGGTCGTAAAACACACGCCGAATACTGAGAGACATGGTTGAGGCGTTGAACTCACTCTCCACATAAGCAATTGATTTCAATTCTTGTACACTTTTCGTCGCCCGCCTTTGCGCTTTTTCCAACTGGTCACGTTCTCCCTTAGTTTGTGGATTGGGGAATAATTTGTGGAGTAATCGCCGAGAACGACCAACTAATAGCCCACCATGCGCCGTTTGCAGCAGCAGCTTTTCTGTTCGTATCCTGCTTGGATTTAAGCGACCGAGTCACAATTGTACCCAGGTCACGTTCAATATCAACCCATTTCAGTTGATTATCCCCGAGGAAGTACGCACCTTTGAGCGTGCTTGGCCCCAAAAGCATTACAGCGCATTTCTGTCGGTTTACAGGAAGATGCCATTTTACCGTCCATTTTACCCCAAACTTTCAGATCATCCTCAAATAGCAAACAATTCAGATTTAATTAGTCGGAGAGGTCATTAACATATACTTTAAAAAGTAACGGGCCGAGAACAGATCCCTTCGTAACCCCGGAAGTTGGACGTGTAGTCTGCGATTTAACTCCCTTAACCTCGACCTGTGTATATCGGTCAATAAGGAAGTCTTCAATCCAAGTTAGAACAGGTCCCTTTACACCGCGAGCACGGAGCTTGAGCAATAGATGTTGAAATGGAACACGATCAAAACCCTACTGAATTCAATGAAGGTAGTGACAACCGGGTGGCCCAGACCAAGTTCAGCACACCAGCGCTCGCGATAAGTGATAACATTGGATGCGCATGATCGTCTTTGCTGAGCAGATATTAGCTGATTGGTTGTAAAGAGAAAATCTTCTATCTGTTTTTTCAACAGTCGTTCCAGAGTCTTCCCAACTACCGAAGTGAGGGTAACCGGGAAAACCCTGATTTTAAACCTCCGCTGCCTTGTGGGATACCCGATCGCGGGAACGGCTTCGGGAGAAAACCCTGAGGAAAAATCTGAAACAGAGTCTGGCAGACGGTTAGTTAGTACGCACCACCTCTTTCTGGCAACTCCCTGCTGCCTTGCAGGTTGCACTTGGTTGTGCAAAGGCTAGAGAAGCTGACTCGAACAAACGCCGAGTGGTGCTGGGGACGCCGCTTTGTACACAAATTCCCAAGAACCTTCATTGAAGCCGACTCATCCTCCAGGAGGAGATAGTCGCACAAAAGTAAAGTAACCGGTTGGTAGTTAGCCGGATCACTGGTTTCGCAGCCCTTATACATTGGTTTGCAAATGCCATACTTCCAATCTTGAGGTAACCTACCACACCTCAGGGATAAACTGAAGATTAGCGCCAGTGGTTTGTGTATGATACCCAACAATACCTTTAAAGCATTGGGTGTATTCCGTCCGGACCAGGTGCTGAGTGTACATCGAGTCGTTCACGTAAATACTGCACCATCTCTGGTGATATCCGGCATTTCGGCGCTGCTCTAATGAACCAGAGGAATTGGGGACGTCTCCTCTATGTAAACCGAACTGTACTGAGCGGCGAGAAGAACTGTTTTACGTTCATTTTCATGTTCAGTCGAACCTCCCATAGATCTCAAGCAAGGTACTCGATGATTAGAAGCATTTCATAGTTACCTGATGTTGCTCTACTCGTTCACGAAACTTGTTTGAATGCATGTTCCATTCGAGGTGTAGGCACCTCTTCCCAGTTTGTTTGCGCTTACTCTTCTATAGAAGCCGTAGCAATTTAAGTCCCACCCTTCCCCATCTTTTAGGATTTTTACTTTTTCATAGTTGTATGGCAGGTAAGCATTCGGTACGTGCTACCGGTGTATTGCTGTCTTTGATGATGATGATTGCTTAGCACTTTGTTTGGCTACTGACTTGTGCTTCATGATGATGACGGGTGTAAGACAAGGCTATCCAATCTCTCCGTTCTTGTTCAACTTTGCCATCGATGACGTTCTCCGGAGTTCTCTTAATGGTTTCTCCACTGGTGGTGTTGAGCTCCTCTCAGGCGGGCGTGTCATGGACTTGGATTAAGCTGATGATATTGCCTTACTGGCTTTGGATAGCTTTGGTAGCTATTCTTTTCACCAAGCACTTTTAAAGTGCACTGCCAAATTTTGATATAAATGATTTCGTTCTCCATCATGTTGAACAGCTCAACTACCTAGGACGTCTGGTGGTTGCTGGGTGTCGGATAGAGAAGGAAATCACGTCTAGAATATCTAAGGCTAGACTGGCATTCACTGAACTTAAGTACCTCTGGAAGATACGTGTTTTGAGCTTGAGTTTGAAGGGAAGGATATATTCCACCTCGGTAAGGACACTATTGCTTTACGGGAGTGAATGTTGGACAGTTCGTGCAGAAAACGTTGGGAAGCTGGAGGATTTCGACCAACGTTGTTTGCGAAGCAATATTCACGTTTGGTGACAACACCATATTTGCAACTCTGAGGTGAAGCTCCGCGCCTTATGAGCAACGGCACTGCCCTTCAGACAGCCATTAACCGACGTCGTCTCCGCTGGTTGGGGCACGTCCTGCGTATGAAACCTGGACGGTCACCATGCCGCCCTCTTTATGCGTCATCTAGTACACATTAGAAAATGTTTCTGGTGGTCAGCCGCTAACTTGGAAGAGTGGCTTGAAAGTCTCACTTCTGGTTTAACCAAAATTGGATGAACACGCTTGCCAGGATAAGGTGCAAGAAAAGGCGAGAGTGTTTGGCTCGACACATTAGCAACGATGGCAATAAACCACCTCAATTCAAAGAGTGCATCATCTCTATTTTTCCCTGACACTTTTTTGATCGGTCGTGAAGACTAATGAAAAAACAAAAAACGACAAAAAAACGTTTTTCACTGTTCCCTGCCCGTTTTGTACATTTTATCGTTATTGTCGAACCTCACTGTTTCTATACCAGATTGTGCATATATATATACCAACTGAACGCTATTGAGCTTTATTACCTTGCCTAATGGAGGTCTGAACTGACGAATAGGTCGCACTATCTTAGAATCTGGCTTATTCTTCCTTTAAATTTTTAATAGCTATTAAGTTTTATTCCACGCGAAACGGTTTTCCTTATCGTCTTATTAAAATTGAAGCCGTAAACTTTAGATGCAATCATACTTGCTTCCTAGTTCCAATCATGTGTGTTTTGCGAAATTCCATACACTATATAATTGACAATGTTTCCATTTATCTTAAAAATTTTCTAGTAGCTTGCCCGATCCAGTCAAAGTGCTGCTTAGTCATAGGCTGCACATGAATTTAGATTCTGGTTTGGTCATTCTTTTCTTATCACCATTTTAGCTTTCCTCTATCTGGCTATGGATCAACTCTTGTCTCTTTTGGACATGGGATTCAGTCTGTATCAAATGGAGGGTGCTTATGCTCACGGTTGTAAAACCGTGGAAGATGCAGTTGCATTTTTAACCGAAACCTCTCCAAATGGTACATTTTCGGAGTCTTCTCGCCTGATAATTAATCGACGCTTAACGCCGCATGCATCAAGTATGTTTAGACTCATTTTTCACGTAACATTCCTCATAAAGTGCTACAAAGCAGTTCTTATTAATTAGCTCACATTTCATTCACAGCATTCAATCCAGCATCTACATTGTCCGTCAGTTGTTCAAACGAACAAGTATCAACAGTTCCCCTCACCAACGACGATTCGAAAATTAATGCGGATGACCCCAATGTTCAGATCACTACTAATGAAGAGTTTGAATTTAATCAAAAAGCAGCGCGTAAAATTGCCAGCTCTCTAAGGAAAGAGCGTTTAGAACAAGCAAGAGAACGCAGACGTTTACTGAATGAGATTGAGTTGGATCGGCAAAGCAGAAGGTTTGTCACCACTGTCAATCGATTTCGATTTAAATCGGACGTATTCTCTTGGATCTTGCCGATTTGAAAATATAACCCTTTGTTAAGCCACAAATGCTACTATGCTATGCGCGGATGTACAATAATGCAGTAGTTCTGTGTTTTGCGGCTAACACCGTGCCAAATTGATTGACAACCTGTAGTGAGCTGCATGCGAAACAGGCTGCAGTCTCACTATCATTTTTATTTTTATCTGTTTTTCTCATCTGTCTCGGTATGGGGAACCTGACAATATCTTAGCGCACCTGCAGTCTCTGACTGTGCAGCACTTTGCCTGGGGTAGCATTTTGCTTTCATACCATATACCATACTCTGCAATTAAACGATCGATATTTTCGTAAGTGTTTTGCGCTCATGTTTCATCTTCTAAGCTTTGTTTTTGGAAAGCATCACTTTCCCTGCCATCACTGTGGATATTTACGTTCTTCATCGTTTATTCCACATAGTTATCCGACAATAACTATTACGTTATTATAAAGTATAATCATACACATGCCTGTTTTGGAGTTTAATTTTCTGACATTTCACTGCTGCAACAAGTGTAAAATTCGATCCGTATTCAAAAGCAACATTTGCGATGGCCTGATTTGTTCAAAGCATTTTGGACGAAAATATGAAATTCCATTGTTCTAAACAAAGTTAAACTTGTATGCCACTGTTATATAGGATTCTTACAAAGAACCGCGGTGGTCAAATACAGAATCACAAAGTGATTCATGGCCTTTTTATATGCGCCTCGATCGCTTGGCCAGGAATGACTTTGTGATTCTGTATTTGAACATCGTGGTTCTTTGTAAGAACCCTATATAACAGTGGCATACAAGTTTAACTTTGTCTACCGCTTTTCCACTGTTTCAAGGCTCACTGAACCGGATCTTACTGTCCAGCTGATGACGGCAAACAGCCAGAAACCGGTAATGGTGTGTGAGGGATGGGGATGAGAGCACCGCAATACATTGGTCGATCGTTCTATGTTCATTTATTGAAAAAACTCTAGGTAACTATCGAAGACCTCAGCTTTATTTCAAACGGTAATTATTTACATTGCTTCTCAGTTTTGTATGATAATTCATGCCATGATTCACTTTAGTTTCAATGGGCTCATTGCCGTTACTGTTGTTGTTTCGTAGATTACAGCGTTCAAATGTTCCGACCGAGCCCCAACCCCAAAACCCAATTACCATTGAAAATCCGGCTCCAGCTGGCGCGACTAGCAGTGACCGCATCCGTATCAAGGTAACATTTGAAATCCACGTTTCATCCACCTCATCTCACATACGTATTTACACATTTTTAAACTGCCCGAGATCACTCACATTTGTCTCGTCCTAACACTGCATAGATTTACTCGGACGAATCGGAATCTCCGACTCAATTGCTATTTTCACCGAGTTCAACCTACCTTGAATTCTTGGAAGAAGTTCAAAGTTCTGTGCTAGCTCGCGTTCGCGAAACTTCGGGTGTTCGGTCATCGCTGCGTGAACACATGTTGTCCAGAAGCGTCACCGATCCTTGCTTTTTACTGTTGCTCAATACGTGGCCTAGACGGACTCTCCCACAGTGCGATTCCTTGTCTTCGGATTGTCCCACACTAACGGCAAGTCTGGAAAACTTGGGCCTGGCTGATGGTGTATCTGTCCGCATACTTCATAGTAAGCTTTGGTATTTTCAAACTGCATAGCCCATTTTCGGTCCAAACCTGTATGATATAGTGTGTTTAATTCACTCGCACGGTTGCGCAAGTATATATGATGGTGCATTACATCACAAACCTGGATCCAGGTAATGTGCCGCACAGTTAGAAACTATGCGTAGGCTAAGATACTGGTATGTCTCCCAGGCCCGTACAGATATGAGGGAGAATGACAGCAATACTCTCGCATGGTTTCGCGTACAGATTAATACCGTTGGTAAATCATTTTAGCGCGGTGTGGCCCGTGCAGTATAGAAGCACCACACAATTGCACGTTCATGCGCAACTGACATGCTGCATTGAATTGTCACTGTAAATGGGCTGCATGAAGAAAGACGCTGGAGTCTCTCTACCATGTGAAGCTGAATTTCTCATATCTCTATAGGCCTGTTTACATGTTTATTTAGCTGACGCGCAGTTTCAGACTGTGCGGCACTGCCTAGATCATGGCACGTGATTTCGTCAAAAACATGCTCCTGTAAAATCAGAAGTCAAACAATGACACACACAACCATCGACTTCACCGGAACTAACTTACTTTTACTTACTTTTGTGCGACTATCTACTCCTGGAGTATGAGTCGACTATTTTGAAGAACTAACTTACTTTCAGGTTGTTGTTAACTAGACAAACATACAAGCGATAGGTAAATGCAGTAAGACTTCATCGAGTTTTTCGCTGCACCAATCGTTTTGGTATTTTAAATGTTTTCGGCACTAAACTTCTATAATAGTACGATGTTTATTGCAACTGAACTTTGTCCGTACTGTGTTGTCTAGGTCGAGACAAAAATGCGATTCAACTTTCGCTTACATCGGAACCCAAATTTTGTGTTGCTAATTTATATGTTATACCGCTTACGTGTTTGTGAACACGTGTTGGTTTTCGTGTTAGCACGCATTTGTGCTAACCGATAATCCTTCATGGTCATTCATTTTTCCGTATTAAAATAGCTGCTGTAAGACCACCTGACACGAAAAAGGAGAATATCGCTCATTTATCATGTTTCATCATTCAGCGGCTGTTTTTACTTTGGTTGAATTCTACAATATTACAGCGGATCTTCTTCTAACAATGAGGTGACAGCCAATGGTGTCACATGCTTTTAGTTATGCAATTACCGAATACTGATCGACAATTCATCACTAGATTACAACACACACACACTGAGCCGAAATGCAGCTAACTGTGGGCTTCTCATTACTACCGAGTTGAGACGCAATTAGTGGTAGTCGAAATTCGTAGATCGCCGCGCTTATTTTTCATTACCAGGACTGATATTTTATATAAAAAAATTGGTGAATTCTCGCGCACTACACCCACGATATACACGCTAGTAAATAGGGTTGTTTCAATTGATGCAACTAATGTCTGAGAAATAGCTTTCTAGTCACGATATAACATAAGAAGCACGTGTTCATTCATCGTAACCGAGCTCAGATACGAGGTAAATTGCGCATAGGAAAAGTACAAGCGCGAATGCATTGTTCCAATCGATTTTGAATACTGCCTTGCTTTAACTACGCCAACTTTTAAGCTAAACGCATCTCGATTTACCGTTTACGAATTTTCAATCGGATGCACTATAATTGAAGTTCGGTTGCTGTTTTCTTAGATTTATTATAGTTGCGTTAAACGTCAAACCACTGTTTTTGGCTTTTTATTACTGGCTATAAACACCAAACGGGATTATACTTTTAATTTCAGCTGCAAGTTTTGGATTCGGTTTTTCAATAAAACGCATAAAATTACCATCCGACTACCGTTGAATCAAAAAATGGTTCTCGTAATTATATAGAAATAAAATTGCTTTTTCATCTTCCAGTAAATTGTCCGTTCATGCAATCAACTACTGAACGTGCCGCACCGACTGCTTCTCCCCTCGATCAGCCAGTGAGAAACATACCTGCACGCCATCAAAGACCAGTCTTGGTTGACATTTCACCTTCCCCGTACCAGTTTCCTCCTGGTGGCCATCGTTTGATGCCCGAGCCACCAAGTGACATCATACCTCTGACTCATCGTACTGCCCAAGAGAATTCTCGTATGTCCATTTTTTATTTGATGAGCCTCACGTAGTCAGCCCCTACTAATACGTAATTTTGTTCAGTGGCAGCGAATTTGCATGTGATGCACTTGATGCATTTTTATTGACGACCCGCAACTCCACGGGTTCTAAGCGCTTAGGTGTGGTGTATGTTTTCCGAATGATCATAACAGCTGTTGTGCATCCTTATCAACATTATCTGCTGCTCGTTTTACGCATTGATACGATAGCTAACTTACTATCTCAACTCTCTTGTACGGTAACCCTTCTCCGTTATTTCCGTTTGAAAAAGAAACGAGATTAATAAACCAGATTAAAGAGCTACTCGCAACAGGCAATATATATATGTTGTTGTTGGCCTCCTTCGGTCGATGTCGACCATGGATGTACATCACAATCGCGTGAATGTTCAAGTTTTGCAGCTTTTGGAGTGACTAAAGAGTCCGATTCGGGAGGAACAATATCTCCCGCAGCGCTGGCAACGAAAGTCAGAACTCGGTTGTATTGCATAAGTTGCACGCCGGCGGCGTGATCTGCCTTCAGCAGCCAAGAGCTATATCTGCTCTTCCCCAGCTAGCAGACGACGCTTTACACAATGCCTCCAATGTGAGCGGTCAAGAGCAAGTTCTTCCCAAATCGCCGGGTCAATGCCAAGAGCTTTCATATCTCTTTTACAAACGTCTTTGTACCGCAAGTGCGGTCTGCCCAATGGTCGACTTCCTAATTGCAACTCACCATAGAGTAGATCTTTCGGAATACGACCATTTTCCATTCTGTAGACATGACCAAGCCAGCGCAGGCGGCGCTTTCGCAATAGAGTGAACATGCTGTGTAGACCAGCTTTTGAAAGCACTTCAGCATTAGTCACTCTGTCCATCCACGATATATTCAAGACGGATGCTTCGTAGATGGAAAGCATTCAGCTTCCGTTCGTGTCTTGCGTGGGTGGTCCAGGTTTCACTGCAGTACAGTAAAGCATTTAGTACGCAAGCGCTGTATACCATCATCTTCGTCTTTACAGCCAGCTTGCGGTTACCCCAAACCCGAAAGTTCAAACGGGACAGAATAACAGCTGCTCTACCAATCCGCTTATCAATCTCCGTGTCTAGCGAGAGGTTATCCGCAATGGTTGAGAGATCTGCCTTCGCGTTGAATAATCTCCCAACATATATCTCAAACACGCATCCCAAGCATGTTTCTCATGTTCAGTGTCCTTCTGTTTTCAGTATTTCTGAGTTGTGTGATTAATCTTTCGGATTGGCGAGAATAGCGTGTCACCATGCACGAAATGAAAGCCCCAAAGACGCTCAGTGGGTGTTTCATTCAAAGTGTAAATATCTCACCCCGATGGGCATGTGTGTACAGCTTCCGTGGCTTTTGATGTTCCACCCGCTATCATCTCTTCAATATTCGGCATCACGTTTGCACCACAGTCAATGCTCCGGTATTCGCTATCGATTGGGTTCGAATTTTTTAACGGACTGTTTTGTCAAGTTTCTATAAAAAGATATTTCACTCAGCACCTATTTTTACCTTGAATGTAGGCCTTGCCGCCCTTCGTCGACAGGAAGAAGCGTCTTCTGCCATACCGATAGCCAATGACCCAATGGATTGCACTCCGACCGTTGGATTTCACGCAGCTTCGCTTGTACAGTGTTGTTTTCAGCGTTTACATCAGATGATTGCTACATACCTGGAATTGTCCGCCTCCTCCGGAATTGATCCCCATGCGCCATTAAACGCGGACGCGAAAGGTCACGAGGGACAATCTTTCTACGCTCAGTACTGGGCACTGCAACGATTACATCGAATGAATTGGCCCCAGCATCTGGCCGAACGACTTATACAAGAGTTGTGTTCGCAGTGCAAATTCACCGTACGCACCGCCAATCTTTTGAGGAAGTGAGTTTCTCGTCAGCCTGCTTCGTCTTCAACTATGCCTATTGTTGTTTACTTTACTTTACTTTTTGTGCGACTATCTCCTCCTGAAGGTTGAGTCGGCTTCAATTAAGAGTCTTGTTTTTTGCTAGTTCCTAAACGTTTCTAATTGCGTAATTTTTCAGTTGATTTTTCTGAATCCCCCACTCTATGCAACTTACGTTAACCCGCATCATCTTATGCTCCACAATTATTTGAGGCTACTAGATTGGCAAGCGATGTGATCGCACATCTGTCAGCCATCGTTCACAGAACAGGGGTTTCTTAATTTGAGACCTGCTCTATTTTCATCTCTGTTCGTATCTCATTCATCTTAAGGTATTGTAATAACCGGAGCAGAGTATTGTATGAATTAATCTTATCTGTCCGTCGTTCCTTCATCCCCTGGATCTGGGACAACCTTTTGAATTTGATTCACACCCCTAACTTGCAACGGTTTTCCAAATTTCGAACTGTTATATCAATTGAAAAGGAAAAAAATAAGCGACCGGCTAGCAAACATCAATACATATCTATACAAAGACTGTCTAGTTTTCGCGTGAGTGCTTTAGAAAGAATCAGTTGTATGTCTTCATTGCACGGATGTGCAGTCGTGCAGCATTTCTATGCCGTGCGGCTAACATCGTGCTAAATTGATTATGCCACTAGTAGTAAGCTTCATGCTGAAACACGCTTGTGACTCACTACCATCTTTATTCTCGATTTCTCATATCTGTATAGGCTTGGGCAACCTGGCAGTAGCTTAGCCCACTGAAACATTTCTGTTTTTCGCATATAAGCGAAACTACCGAGACATATTTATTACAAATCGGTACACATGTTTTTTCTGAGTACCACTTGTGGATTTACAATTTAATGTTAAAACACGATGCAGAGGCCAGCAGTGTTTGAAACATTTTTCCTACGGGTTAATTCATCAACTCTCATTATATTATCTATGAAATCACAAGCGTGATCCAGGCTAAATGCCGGACAGTCTTAGACTGCACGTCGGCTAAGATACTGTCAGATGGCCCAGGACTTAACGGTTATGTGAGGGAAATAGATATGGTAGTCAGACTCCAGCGTATTTCCGCATGCAGATCACTGCCCCTGCCAAATCAATTTTGCACAGTGTTAGATGTAGTGCACAATTGCTCGCCCGTGCAATCTCATCATAGTTACTCGAAATGCATAAAAATGCATGTTCAATCAAGTGAGGTCCATCGGTCACGGCAAAAATCTACTCGGGCACCATGTGTGTGCCGCTAATCAGTGGAGCACACTGTGGCGTACACATGGTGAAAGAAATAGCGCCTAATACTAGACAATGTTGTGCACGAGCAAAACTGGCACGACTGTCAGGTTGTCAAGGCCTAAGCAGCGATATCTCCAAACGAGAGTAAACCACAATTCAATGAGGCGTTCGAATCTGCGTCTACGTTTCATTCTTAAGTACTTTGCCCCACGAAGCTCATTCTGATAGTCACACAGTCGACTGTATATTTACACACTGCTGTCAGCTATTCACAGGCTATAATTCATAATTATTTAAATATGTATACCATGCTGATTTCTTGTCCCGCAACATTTATTCTTCGATTTGGTTGCCTTATCAGCTGCGCTACCAGATTGGATCTGAGTTCGTACACCTTGATGACGAGTGACTTGCTGTATTGTCTTACCGAACGGTGGCCGAACTTGACGCACCTTAACCTGGGCGGACAGCAAACCGGCCAACTTTCTGTGGACGCAGTTTCAAAACTTGGAGGTATTTGCATCTGTAGTGGTTGCTTGCGAATTTCACTGACATTATTCATCACACTGCTCCTGTGTTTATATTTTTGTACAGTAAATATGATGTCCTGATCAGTCACAAACATTTTCCAATATTTAGTTTTTACAGTGTTTGTGCTGTATTTAGGGCTTTGGATAAAATTTCCATTGATAAAGTCCGTTATACTCTTGGTTCCGCGCTCCGCCTTGATGCTCAGAATAAGGTGCTGTTTGTTGGTTTTGTGCACATGGTATTAAGGCACAAGCCTGATCCAGGCAAAGTGCCGCACAGTCAGAGACTGCACGTGGGTGATATTACTGTCAGATTGCCCAGGCCTAGACAGATATGAGAAATAGAGAATAAAGAATAAGGATGGTATTGAGACTCCAGCCTGTTTCAGCATGCAGCTCACTACCAGTGGCCAATCAATTTAGCACAGTGTTAGCCGCACAGCACAGAAATACTGTACGATTGCACATCCGTGCAGACGATTGACAACGGTAAACACAATGTGGCGTTAGAATGGTTTGAGTGCGGTATGAAATCACAATCATAGTAGCAAGGGAAGTGATGCAAATGGCAATGAGACCGGTATGTTTTCTATGCAAAATTGCAAGACTACTAAATCGCGCCTCCTTGCAAGATTGATCAACAACGATTTTTCATTGTCATGGTCTTTGCTGCATTAAGCATCTATTCCTCTGTTACGCGGACGCCATTATATTTGTTTAGTAACACCTGGTCTGATTCCAGCTGTGATTCCACAATCCAAACGTTTTGTTGGCTAGACTGATTAAAACTATCCATTTAACGCGAAAATCAGAGATGAATAATTGCGAGGACATCACAACTGATTGTCGCTCAAGTATCGCCGCTTATTCGAACATTAACGGACTTCTTCTTCGTCCCCTTTCATACAATTCATTTGAATTTTCTCATATCCTGGTTCTCTCTCCCTACCCCAGATACGTGTGTTTTCTGAACTCTGTTGAATTGAACATCATCTATGAGAACGAATGTGAAAATTTCGATCCGTTTTTTTGTTGAGCTCACGATTCAAAACTGGCCTTGCTCCTTGTCAAAAATTTAAAATGTTTGATTTTCTATTAAACAGTACGCTTTTTCACCTCTTTCGCTGTAGGACTACATAATTTGATCTACCTAAACCTGAATGGCATTACAACCGCTTGTGACGCTAACGTAGCATCGATCTTGAGTAAGTTGTCTCATCTGTATTGTTTACATTCTTTTTTTATTGTTAACCATCACTTTACTAAATCTGTGATTGCTTTCGTCACACACTCAGCAGAGTTCCAACCAACCAGCCGTAGCTTGTTTCATTCAACTTTCTCACGCTTTTCTTTCACGTGACTACCGACCGTCTCACGGGATATACAGTCGCAATCTACTGACGGCTGTTATAAAAGCGATGCTACCGTGTTTATCCGGCAAAATGGAAATGCTCAGAGGCCTTACGAGGTTTGATTTTGTACGCAAAATCTTCCTACCCATATTAAACTGGGTTGATTGTAGTGTACGTTGTGATTCGGTTGCTGTTTGCAGTGATGAACGTTTCGCTTGTACGCACGTGCTGATCGCATGTTTAAACTTGGCCGTCGGTGGTTAACGACGTATATATGAAATCACAAGCCTAGATTTAGGCAAACTACCGCACCGTCATAGACGGCACACAGGTTAATTCGCCGTCATCTTACCACGGCCCATAGAAATTGATAACTAATGATAATGAGACTGGCTTGTTTTCGCTTGCACATGCGTATGAATCAATCAAACCAAGTATGTCATTGCAGTGTGCACCGAAAATAATTTTTCTACAATGGGGCCAAAATTATATTCAGGGAATAATTCGAAATTTGAACCATGCACCCTTAGAGTGCGTCATTTTGTGCATAATCTTTTGTTGCTAGAGCCAAAATATTCCCATTCAACGAGTATATCGAGGGTTTTGGAATTTGTATGAGATTCTCGTCTTTTGCAACCGATTCTCATTCAGTCTATTGGCTTATTATTTTGGTTCGAATCATTATAGTTTGTTATAAAACATAACACAAGAGTACAGTCTATCACTGTGCGGCACTTTGCCTGGATCAGGCTTGCGCTTTCATACATACACACGTACATACACAAGAGTACTCAAATTTGGTTCGTCTCACTTTGAGGCAGTAATCAAGTTGGTCGACGCAATGTTCGAGCTGAAATTGGCGAAATAACGTTGCCATCTAGGATCAGATTGGATGGCATCGCATTTGAAGATTGATAGTTGATCCCAGTTTACGAACCCTTTCTTAGAACACTTGGTGAAGTTCCTTTTTATTTGACCCCTTAACGTTTTTGTCCATTGCTTCAGTTGGTATGCCTAAACATTTATCCTTAGAGTGTGATGAGATTGGGTGCACTGGTACGCTCAACACCGCGTGATTTTGAATTGGAGAGAGAATTAGCTTCAGCTACAGCAACGATCACGCTTTTAAATCGAGAGCAAAATTGACGGTTTGTCTAATCTGGCTATACACGTCTAATCTGGCTATCACGTCGAGCTAGCATCGCTCGTAGCCGATTTGGTCAACCGTGCCATCATGGTTTGACTCATTATAAGACACGTCATAAGTTGCGGAAAAATGGTAAATACAACCAGATTTAGCAATAGGGAATGCTCTAACTCTAAGGGACCGCACAATTGGGTCCGGTGCTCTGAATTTCGAGATGTCAATGTGAAACAACCATGGGAACTGGCTAAAGGGGTATCTATTCACCGATCCTTTCAGGATGGTTACCGAATTCAAATCGGCGTCACATTTCATCTGTGTCAATGTGATCTGGTAATTTTCCATTTATATTGCCAAATTATACAAACCGTCAATTTTGCTAGAAAGCGGTTTGGCTTCATCCAACAATTCATCCAACATCGATCGGGCAATTACACGTGGTAACCCGTACAAATTCTTCAATATCGGTTTGCTCGACTATAACTTTCTGTGGGTTGCAACACGGTGCACGCATCAATAGCCTTTCGAGCCTTGCCATGACAGTAATACATCAGGTACAGCAATCTGTTTCTCGTATCGATCAGCTTTGACTCGACGTAACATTCGAATTGTCTCAAATATTCCCAGTAATCTACTGGATTACCATCAAAATGAGACAATTCAATCTTAGGCAACCCGTTCGTCACGCTTATATGCTGTTCCAGATGAATATATGTCGAGTCGAACCTCGGGGGGTTGCTGTTGCAATTAACGTTTGAATGCCCGCCCTTGTAGATTTCTTTTTGCTCTCGATTTAAACGTCCGGTCGTTGCTATAGCTGAAGCTAATTCTCCAATTCAAATTCATGCAGTGTTGAGCGTAACAGTGTCCCCAATCTTATCACACTCTAAGGATGCTATCTTTGATAAATGTTTAGGCATAACAAATCATGCAATAGACAAAAATGTTAAGGGATCACATAAAAAGGAACTTCGCCAAGTGTTCTAAGAAAGGGTTCGTAAACTGGGCTCAACCGTCTGTATCCCCTACATCTCTTTTGAGAACTCTCAACTGGAACCAGTAAATCACTTCACAATTCTTGGCTTAACCATTGCGGATTTGCAGAGCAGCTGTCATCTTGTCGCGTTTAAACTCGCAGTGTCCGAGGCAATCGCAAGTTGACTGTGAAGAGATAGATGATGGCATACATCACTCGCATACTAATTGCTTTACTTTACGGCATTGAGACATGGGCCGATACACTCAAGAAACCTAAAGAAAATGATTTTTCCATTTACAAATCATGCGCTATATGTTTAACATATCGTGGATGGACAATATAACTGATGCTGAAGTGCTTTCAAAAGCTGGTCTTCACAGCACGTTCACCCTACTAAGACAGCGCCGCCTCCGCTGGCTAGGTCATGTATGTATGTAATGAAGCACAAGCCTGATTCAGGTAAAGTGCCGTACAGTCAGAGACTGCACGTGGGCTAAGATACTGTCAGGTTGCCCAGGCCTAGACAGATACGAGAAAGAAAATAGAAATGGAAGTGAGACTCCAGCGTGTTTCATCATGCAGATCACTACCGGTGGCCAATCAATTTAGCACAATGTTAGCCACAGCACAGAAGTACTGCATAATTGCACATCCGTGCATCCGTGGCTAGGTCATGCGTGCATAATGGAAAACTGTCGTATTGCAAAAGATCTACCCTGTGTATAGGTTGAAATCAGAATTCGACATTTGGGTAGACCACACTTGCGCTACAAAGACGTTTGTAAAAAAGAGGAAATTGTCCGACAGTGATCCTACGAGTTTGGAAGCACTTGCATCCGCATCGACTGTTTAGTCACTCCATAACCTGCGGAGCATGCAACCATGGCCTTTTTATGTACATTCATTGTCGATATCGACCGAAGGAGGCGAGCAATAAAT
>JACCGJ010000546.1:0-31963 GCA_013407085.1 Atriophallophorus winterbourni | reverse complement strand
TACCACGGAAAACCAATCTGGTCAAATGATCTTTCTACATTTTGACACTCCAAGATCTCCCGAAACTGGCGATTTTACGCGTCTCGAGGACGCGGATAACGGATCACGGGTGGATTCAAACGTTGCACACTAGCCCGGAGATTGTACGACCCCTGTTTGATTTGGAGTGCGCTGGGATGTGCAACAATTTGACTAACTGTGGTATCAAGGCGATCATCGCTTTGTTTCCTGACATCCGGCGTTTGAATGTCACCCAATGCGGCGTAAGTTATCATTTCGTTAATTTTCTGCATCCCACTTCTGGGATAACACACCGGTTTTTTTCGTTACACAGCTTGCTAGTTTTGGTGAAGATATCGGTGATGCGTCTGTTCGCCGCTTGTCCCATCTGAACGTCAGCAACAGTGATGAACTTGAATTTATACCGTCGTTTCTACTGCCCATGCGCACGGTGACTCACCCTGGTTTACTTCAACTCTCCATCAGTAATTGCCCTCGCTTGAATTTTCTCCATGTATTGGATCAATTGAAGGGTAAGCCTATCGTGTATATAATACTTGGGTGGTACTGCAAGCAGTACTTCTTTGCGGTGCGGCTAACACTGTGCTAAATTGATTGGCCAGCGGTGATGAAGTACATGTTGAAACACGCTGGAGTCTCACTACCATTTCTATTTCCTTTCTATTTCTTTTGTCATATCTGTCTACGCCTGGGCAACCTGACAGTATCTTAGCCCATGTGCAGTCTCGGACTGTGCGGCACTTTTCCTGGATCAGGCTTGTGATTTCATTCACCCATTCTATCTATTCTAGGCAGATTTAGTAATTACAGCGAAATCGCCCGCACGGTTTGCCACTTCTAAGTGAATCCTATGGTGATTTCGTGCCAACCGGCTTCCTTCGAGTCTTCACCATATTGCACCTGCCAACCAACATTACGAATTGCACATTCTGTTTCCAATACACGTTTTCTTGCGAACTGTACTCATGCTTTTCCTCACTGACCATAAGTATTATAGGCTTTTGATGATTGTCGTTGGTTTTTTATGTGCTTTCTGGTCCTGCTTGGTACCGATTATAATATTAAACAGGTTATCGAAGGCTGTGATTTTCTTTATCAGTGCGCTTTACTTCAATGTGATGTGATGTGATGTGAAAGCACAAGCCTGATCCAGGCAAAGTGCCGCACAGTTAGAGACTGCTTTTCAATACAATAACATAAATTTCTGTACCTTGCTGAACCACTTGTTTCATTCCACCTTTGCTACGTTTCTAAATTATCAAGCCACCTCATTGAGATCTAATTGTGTAATCTTGTGTTGCATAATGTTTGATATTATCCATTTCATTAACTGGACTGCGACTTCCATATACACAGATCATCCGATTCAGTGTATTCATGGTCTGGAAACATTGCCTTCTTTAAACCCGGATTTACTGGAACGTTACTGCCGTGAGTTTACAAAGTTTTCCCCCACGTGTTGTCTGTTGGCTGCATTTTCTTTTCACATGGGTGACTGCTGTAATCCTTTCATTCTTATGATACAGCGCACTACATTAATTGCATCCCTATCGCTGTGTGTTCAAATAATCAGATAACGCTCCGTTGGCTCAAGCTTCTTCTTACCTCGTACGATAGGTGGTGAGTATGATGAAATGGAAGAAAATAATTGTTGCTCAAGTTTCGCATGTCCATTACTGCGCGCTCGCTTAACTTGCATAGTGAGTATGATAATATGCTCATTGTGAAAATCGAATAATATCACCACATACTTCTCGTGAGAAGTTTCGTGCTGCAGTTTGTCTGGATCAGACTTGTGATTTCACACATGCACATAGCGTACATGTAGTCTTGTAACTGAAAGCAGAGTCGGATGCATCTACTTATTTATTCCTTATTTAATTTTAAATTCACTTCAATGAGAGGGAATTCCCGTTACCAATTTGGTAATGCGCAATCAGCTTACCAGATAGTTGTGTTTTTTACAGACCTGAACTTTATTTTCAACTCATCCTGTTGTTCTTCTCTTTATATTTGTATATTTCAGGGTTTCCCTTGATAGAGTTGCATCTTCGATCGATCAACCAAACCTGGATGATCGAATCGCCAGCACTTTTATCTCGCATGCTTCTCGAAGTGCCGGCCGCTACTATACGGAGACTGAGCCTTCCGCAAAGTCGTATTCAACAGTCGGACGAACAATCGCTGGCTGACGCTCTGAAGCTGCTCTCTCGATTTCGACACTTGGAAACACTGGATGTCGGGAATCAAGTTCAGTCGGAACACGAATTTTCTTGCATCCGTGAAGCTTTGAAATGTATGCGTGGTTTAAAGCGATTGATCGCCATTAATTTACCGTAAGTTTTACAACTGATCTGGATCAAGATATTACAACTCAGATCCTGATTTTGCTGCGTTTTTATACATCGATAGCGCACTGATCTTTGGTTTTATAAAATCAAATGACTTATAAAATGTATCACGTGTTTGCTGCCCCCAAAAGTAGGTTCGTTTGCTTACTGAGTCGTTTGTAGCAGCTTAAATTATGCATACATCATAAATAAAATGGCGAAGTTGCCTTCTCAAGCATAATCACTCTGAGACAAGTGTTGCCTAGGTTTTGTTACATTCTATCAGGAGGAAACGTGCTCGCAGTACGGATGATATTCGAGCTCCATAAACCTTGCTTTTGAAACCCAACACTTGCTACCGCTTTATTAAATCTACCTATTTAATTGTTCGTTGCTTAAGTGTGTGGTACCGTAAGATTGGAAGTCCGGCATGATTATGCTTATCTTCAAAGGCGGCTGTCGATCTGACGCTGCAAATTATCGTCACGTCACACCAATACCTTTTATTGGTAAGCTCACGGAGCGTATGGTCTCAGAAAGAATGGTCGCACACTTCAAAACACGTAATTTGTTTTCGCCACCGCAGCATGGATTTCGATCTCATTGCTCTTGTTAATCAGACAGAGTCAATCATCATTTGGTTCTTCAAAAAACGGATACGTTTAGGATTCTGTGATCCACTCCTCTCATGGTTGTGCGACTGCCTGTCAAATCGCCACTCACGAGTTAGAGTAAATTTACTGCTATCCAAAAGATAAAAACCACCAGCGTAGTCCCATAAAGAACTGTGCTAGGTCCGCTTCTTTTTCTATTATACTATGTTTACCCTACTCATATCGTCCATACATTTGATATACTCTATTCGTTTTATACTATTATATTTTTCACATTTTCATTTATACCGTGTGGTGTTGTAAAGCATTAAGTTTAACCATGAATCCTTAAATTCAGTTAACCATTGCAGTTTGTACCCAATATCTCATTTGTAAAGGTATTCAGTTCCGCTTCAATCGCCTCGATTATTTCGTAGAATCCTTGGACAGTGGCTTCGGTGATATAGTCGTTAATACCTAACACATGGAATACAACAACTATTAAATCAACCTTACCAATTAAGTATCGTAGTCGTGTATTCCGAAAAAATTCTCATTCTATGTCCCCACCATACACACATGTAAAATGGCTTCTAATTATAACTGGAATAATAACTGCGATAGTCTACCACCCTGTCGAGTCATCATGTTATCCTGATTAAAAGCATCACACCGGTAACAAGTAACGAGTTCGTAGAGCAGCCAGAGGTAGTGAGCTGCATGCTGATACAAGCTGGAGTCTCACTACCATTTCTATTTCTATTCTATTTTATTCCTCATATCTGTCTAGGCCTGGGCAACCTGACCGTATTTTAGCCCACGTGCAGTCTCTGACTGTACGGCACTTTGCCTGGATCAGGCTTGTGCTTTCATACAACGAGTTCGTAACTGACAGACAATCTGGCCATTATAAAAATTCTGAAAGGATGGGAAATGCTGGGAGATAACTAGCTAACGAACCCGTAGAAGGCTGTGTGCAGACACACGATGATGAGGTGCGTACATTTTGAATCAAACACGCATCCCATTGAGTGACGTGAACGTGTAGAACATTACAGATTTTCTTGCGTATCATAGCAAGCTTTTTCGTCAATCCAACTGACAGCATGCAAGACTATTCACACACGATTTTGTGCCCTATCACTGAAGGTAAAAAGCCACTGTGAATGCTCTTTTTTCGGGCTGCAACCTAGGCGACAAGTTCGCACCAACTGTATATCTAGCTTAACATTCAAAGCCGTCATCTGCTTTGGCCAAGTCAGAGAGTGACCACCCTTACAACGACGCCATTCGCCGTAATCCAGTGGTGGAATTAGTTCACAGTTACAGTTTCTTGGTAATGGACGCGAAAAATAATCGCCGGATAAAAAATATGGACAGTCGATAGACCTCTACGTTGGTTTCTAGCAACCCGTAGCATTCTTAGGACTATCTTGTTTTGTTCTTCCTGAAAATCTATTTTATTCGTTTTGTTTAATCCCTTTCAGCGAAACTTTCGAAAACGAGCTTCGTGCTTGCTGCCTCACTAGCTGTTCTATTCGCGTCCAACGATTTGTGTGATTTCTTTTTTTGTTTATCATTTATTTTTTTTATTCGTTTTCGTTTTTTTGGATACGAATAAACATTCTGAAGCTGAGGTTTTTCTTGATTCGTTTCTTGTCGCTCATCACTGTGAATATCATCAACCATTTCCAAGTGAATACAATGCTCGCTTTGGTCAATCGACCAATGTTTGACTGTTATCTTTTCTTTTTCGTGTGTCAAATGTACGCGATGAGATTTCACAGTAATAGAACAGTTTTTCATTAATTCCCATTCATTTAAATCTCACACAACGTTAACTTTCCTACCAAAGCTCGAGCGATAGTCTATCCGTCTCGCCCTGTTGTTAGTTTGCTTCAGCATTAAATTCTCAAATGCTTGTAACTCAGTTCAGATCTTTGCACCGTAGCCTCGCATAACACAGGCATCTTGCTAGTGTACCATTTGGGAAAATTACTCAACTTGCATCGATAGTTGCAATCTGAAAACCAACAATTGTTCTCATATTTATTGGGAGTTATTTGTTCCGAGCCCCAGGGAAATCAAAGTTCAGTTCAGCTAATTCTTACCGGGTCTACTATAAAACTTTAGCTAACAATATGGCTACAATATTCGGAAGACAGTTTTTATCGGTCGAATAATTACGTTGATTTTTCGAAGGTAAAACGACTCCGTTCAACCCAGTTTCACAACCTTCAAACCGTTCGCGTTTCAATCACCAGTTCACTTTCGAGTTCGACATCAATTACAGATGCAGGTGTCAATCGGGCATCGATAACATTCGGGAAAACCACTTCGACATTCTATCCCCATGGATAGTGGGTGAAGTGATATAAAATGTATAACAACCTGGAGATGTGCACCGTTTCTACGAATCTTACTGGCCTAATATATCGTAAAAGACGTGTTCGAATCTTAGTTTGTCTTTTTTGAATATATTGAACACTAGGCAAACTCGAAATTAAGCTTTGGATTTCCCAATACTATCAGCCACTATACTATCAACGTTGAAGCGATCGTCTAAAACATTAATGACTGGTTTAGTGATATGCATAAAAGGCACGTAAATTTCAATTTCCCTTTTGCGTGAAGTTTTGAAGATGAATAGAAAAATTGTCAAGTGTTAAGTTTTATTCATGCTAAAATTGCTAATTGCATATTTCCGTTTTTCACGCTTAGACCGACATTTCTGTAAATGAGATAGAAAATAGTGGTTATGTTGTGAATTCATACAAAATGAATATCGGATATTGAGTAGAAGATTCTGGCAAGAAAAACATGGAAACTCACCGGTCACGCCGCTATAGCGGTTTCCGCTGAAGTAAAAAGAAGCTTTTTGTATCAACGAATATTTCGTGTAGCATGATTAGGTTCACTCATACATGCTTACACAAAAAATATCATTGGCCTCCAAACGACATATTTCATTTTGCGATCACATTTTGAATCTTTCTTAATTACAAAGTTGAGACTTTTATCAGAATTACTGGGATAGAATAAATTGTTCTGGTGCTTGTAGGTGCACTTGAATAAAATGTTTGAATACTTGACCTCGTTTCAATGTGTGTCGACCACGAATTTCTTGGCTGAATGTGCGAATGTGAGTTAACAGAGCCTTCAATCTTGGAACACCATTCGACCAATCATGCCAAGTCGAGCATCCAATGTTGTTTACTCCGTATCATGAGTATGAATTTTTACCAATGATGTGTAACCAAAAAGAAGTGTTGTTTTTTACTTTCACTAACACCTTTCTATTCATTAACGTCTACTACAAACTCAAGGAGTAATTTGTTCTCAAATTTCTATCAAGTGTACAAACATTTCGTATCATGTAATGAATACAACGTCGTCGGTTATAGGAACGATATATTATTTGTTTAATTCATTTCATCCAAAATATATATTCTACGATTGAAAGTAAATCATTTCGTGCCAACCTCTCAATTTGAGTCGTAAACGGTTAACCATTGTTAATCATTATATTTCTCCATATCAAAATTACGACCAACATAAAGCAAACACAAAAATTATTCGCGTTTAAAGATATTGATTAGACACGTGGACAGTCATAGACTAATTAATTGGTTTGATTTCTTGATTTCTGTTATATACGCTGACCGTTGGGATAGGCCCCTGATTGCTGAATTACCGATAATTCGATAAAAGGTTACCGGTTTAGGAAAATCTCGGATGGTAAAGCATTCAACCACAACTGTTTTATTTTAAAAACGTTTGTTGGAAAAATCCACTCGCCATACCTTCAGCAACGGGGACTGGTTTTGCAACTGAAAAGGAGTATTTAAAGGAGGCGTTTAATTTTCTTATAGGTTTTCTTAAATTTGACTTTTTTAAAATCAAATCTTCATCTTAATGAATCCTTGGACGAAACACTGTATTTTGCTTGTCAAAAGGTTCCTTTTCATCTGATTTACCTCAAGTTTATTTTGCCGAGTGGAGCATTGTGACCAGTTTAGACGTAATGCGGTGTGTATAATCCTCAGTTGGTATCATTGTTTGGAATATATATTTATATATCATTTCTATTCAATTACGTCCACTGCAAACTCAAGGTGTAATTTGTTCTTGAATTTCTATCAAGTGTACAAACATTTCGTATCGTATAATGAATACAACGTCGTCGGTTATAGGAACGATATATTATTTGTTTAATTCATTTCATCCAAAATATATATTCAACGATTGAAAGTAAAACATTTCGTGCCAACTTCTCAATTTGAGTCGTAAACGGTTAACCATTGTTAATCATTATATTTCTCCATATCAAAATTACGACCAACATGAGGCAAACACAAAAATTATTCGCGTTTAAAGATATTGATTAGACACGTGGACAGTCATAGACTAATTAATTGGTTTGATTTCTTGATTTCTGTTATATACGCTGACCTTTGGGATAGGCCCCTTATGGCGGAATTACCGATAATTCGATAAAAGGTTAACGTTTTAGGAAAATCTCGGATGGTAAAGCATTCAACCACAACTGTTTTATTTTAAAAACGTTTGTTGGAAAAATCCACTCGCCATACCTCCAGCAACGGGGACTGGTTTTGCAACTGAAAAGAAGTATTTAAAGGAGGCGTTTAATTTTCTTATAGGTTTTGTTCAATTTGACTTTTTTAAAATCAAATCTTCATCTTAATGAATCCTTGGACGAAACACTTTATTTTGCTTGTCAAAAGGTCTCTTTTCATCTAATTTACCTCAAGTTTATTTTGCCGAGTGGAGCATTATGTGACCCGTTTAGACGTCATGCGGTGTGTATATTCCTCAGTTGATATCATTGTTTGCTATATATATATATTCGGTCCAGAGATGAAAATTTGGCTGTGTTCAACCGAATGTGTTCATTTTTTCATATGAACAATGATCTTGATGTGTGAAGAAGTTATTTTTAAGTAGTTCATTTAGGCCGAAATTAAACAGGTTAAATGATTTGCGAATTTCAGCGGGTTATGTTACATAGCTTCAAAACTCTAACCGTTTCGGAATATATCATGCTAAACAAGCGGAATCTTAACATATTTCTCTCGTTTTCATAACAGAAATTAGCAGGAACGATTCGATAAGGAATGTTGAATTATTGGTATGCGGCAGCCTAAAGACCATCCTGCATCTTGAGGTCATCTACAAGCGTGCTTCCAAGCATCTAGGTATGCTGCTACGGATTTTCATGTCCTTCTCGCCTGGAACGTTGCTCATCATCACAAACGCCTACTTAATTTCAACCATGAAGCATGTATCGCATGAAAGCACTCTCTGAGCTAAACGATGGTCAACTCGATTCTAATGACTCAAATACACATTACAATACTTTGACCAGCTTCCTTCAGATTCAAATCCAGTCTTACTCTCGATTAATTCATAGGAATGATGTCCATACCTTCCGTTTCTCTGTTCGCAGCAGAACCAGGAAATGGATTTCACTAAAACGGCGAGCCTGGGTCACTCATTGCGATGATGCTACCCCTACATCCTGGTTACAGTTTTGCAGAATACGTAACAGAGTCACCACCCTCATTCGGCAGGACAAACAACAGTATCAACAATGTATGTTGGAACGAATGCAAGAAAATGCCAAATTATTATACAAAATTGTGAATGAAAGTACCCAAGTTAAACCAGGGGTTATCCCGATCATGACAGAAGAAGGATTGACCGTCACAGTTCAAGGGACGACAGATGCACTTGCGTGCTTTTACTCTCAAGTCTTCTGCCCGAAACAGCAATTATCGCATCAAGAATTATCAAACACAGTGGAACCACTAAATGAACCGGTAATCGATCAATTCGTAGTGAAGCGACACATACGACGATTAAACACGAATAAATATTCCGGGGAGGACAACATTACCCCAGCAATTCTTCATGTGTGTTATAGAGAGCTTTCAAATAGCTTAGCTGCGGTTTTCATCCAGAGTCTTCGCGAAGGTTGCGTACCTATAGCATGGAAAGCTAGTGTGATAACACCAATTTACATAGGTGGCTGTCGTTCAGACGCATCAAATTACAGACCTGTAACGCTGCTACCCTGTATTTCAAAGATCATGGAGCGCATCAATAGTGAATGTATTGTGTGTTGAAGCAAGAGGTATTGATACGCTTCACAGCTGGTCGTTGAAGAACAAACTGCATGATCATGAATGTGCGGAATCGAGTAGAGTCTGGATATGCTCCAGTTTAAAAACATCACTTCAAACTAACACTGCCTTTAAAAAAGCAACACGTGTTCTAAATCTACTCAAACGGGTATTTGGGAAATTTTCGCCCAAGATATTCCCAAGGATCATGAATACATACTTGAGACCACTCATGGAATACGGTGTGCAGTCATCGTCTCCGTGGCTCAAGAGGGATGTTGAACTTATGCAGCGAATCTATCACCGCTCAACGAAACTAGTTCTGAGCATCCGAAACAAACTATATAAAGAAAGGATAGCTCAACTGAATCTGTTCGACTTTCTCTATCGACGAATCAAAGGAGACCTTATCTTACTTTACAAAACATTCCATACCCCGAACCATCCCTTACAGGATTTATTCACGCGAAGGGATACGAGGAATTATGGGACACATGAATATGTGCTGGTCGTACCCCATTCTTGCCTGAACTGTAGAAGGTATTTTTACTCTGCACGTGTCTGTTTTACTTAGAACAGTTTACCTTCAACCGTTGCTCACTCCACTAGCTTGCATGAATGTAAAACGAAATTAGACGAATTTTTATTGCATTATTCGTTTCCGGAACACTTATATACTGTTTAATCTACTTCCTTATATTGTTTATACACTTAAATTTCAATTTTTACCATCCTATGGTTGTTGTTAAGCTTGTTGCTTTTTAGACCATTAAAAACCTTGAATTAATGGCCGTATTACTTTGACAGATTTCTTGTGATGAATGGCATGAGCCATCGCTGATATAGCCGTGTTCAAGATGGTAATATGATGTCTCGATTGAGTAGTTGATAAGACCGAGATTTATTTCGTTCGTTGTCGAGTTGGTGGAAATTATCGGTGGAATAATGGAACGTAACACCTTTCCTTTCAGTCTATAGTTGGTAACTTTTGTCAGCTTGCTTGTTCTCTTTTTAGAGCCAAAGGACATCGCCTCCGAGAACGGCTCTGGCAAGCTAGCGGAAGCATTGTAATTTCATTCGCCACCAACCGTTCATTGACCAATACAATTATTCAAATTAGGATGTAGTATATGACCAATTGTTTCATTGTAACGCTAAACAAAAGATGCTTTCGTAGGAGAGTGAACGCAACGATTGAAACGCGAATCGTTTCGAGTGTTTGATTGTTGTCTGGCGTTCTGGCGTTTAATGTTCTTGTGTTGTGCTCCAGTCTGGTGTTCCGCTTATCATCCACGAGCACGTGATTAGCACCTACCACTAATGTAAATCGCATCTATTCAATATCACTTAGACTGGGTCAAGAAAAACATAGAATCTCACCGATCGTGTCTCCTTTACCCACGGTTTCTGTTGAAGTAAAATTGAAAGTTTTGTATGAACGAGTATTTCGTGTAACATGATTAGGTTCACTCATACATGCTGACACAAAAAATATCATTGGCCTCCAAACGACATATTTCATTTTGCGATCACATTTTGAATCTTTCTTAATTACAAAGTTGAGACTTTTATCAGAATTACTGGGATAGAATAAATTGTTCTGGTGCTTGTAGGTGCACTTGAATAAAATGTTTGAATACTTGACCTCGTTTCAATGTGTGTCGACCACGAATTTCTTGGCTGAATGTGCGAATGTGAGTTAACAGAGCCTTCAATCTTGGAACACCATTCGACCAATCATGCCAAGTCGAGCATCAAATGTTGTTTACTCCGTATCATGAGTATGAATTTTTACCAATGATGTGTAACCAAAAAGAAATGATGTTGTTTTTTACTTTCACTAACACATTTCTATTCATTTACATCTACTACAAACTCAAGGAGTAATTTGTTCTCAAATTTCTATCAAGTATACAAACATTTCGTATCATGTAATGAATACAACGTCGTCGGTTATAGGAACGATATATTATTTGTTTAATTCATTTCATCCAAAATATATATACTACGATTGAAAGTAAAAACATTTCGTGCCAACTTCTCAATTTGAGTCGTAAAGGGTTAACCATTGTTAATCATTATATTTCTCCATATCAAAATTACGACCAAGATAAAGCAAACACAAAAATTATTCGCGTTTGAAGATATTGATTAGACACGTGGACAGTCATAGACTAATTAATTGGTTTGATTTCTTGATTTCTGTTATATACGCTGACCGTTGGGATAGGCCCCTTATTGCTGAATTACCGATAATTCGATAAAAGGTTACCGGTTAAGGAAAATCTCGGATGGTAAAGCATTCAACCACAACTGATTTATTTTAAAAACGTTTGTTGGAAAAATCCACTCGCCATACCTTCAGCAACGGGGACTGGTTTTGCAACTGAAAAGGAGTATTTAAAGGAGGCGATATATTACATTTTGCGATCACATTATGAATCTTTCGTTTGCTCAATGGCCAAATTACTTTGACAGATTTCTTGTGATAAATGGCATGAACAATCGCTGATTTAGTCGTGTTCAATGTTGTGTAGTTGATAAGATCGAGATATTACTAGTTCGTTTTCGAGTTGGTGGAAAATATCGGTGAGCACACATGAAGAAAAGTACTGCTTTATTAATTTCTCAGATGCTTTCGTAGGAGATTTAAACGCGATTCGTTCCGAGTTTTCGAATGTAGTCTGTGGTTTCAGCGTTTTCTAATTTTGTGTTGGGCTACAGTCTGGTGTTCAGCATATCCTCTTCGAGCACGTGATTAGCACCTGCCACTAATGTACTTCGCCTCTATTCAATATCACTTAGACTTGGTCAACGTGACATAATTGGATGACCAGTGAAGGAAAGCCAGATCTACGGTTGGCAGCGGAGAACATTTTCAGCTGTTACTCAGCTTGAAGACGACGCTTAACACAATACCTTCAACTGCAAGTTCTTGCCAAACTGTAGCGTCAATGTCAACAGCCTTCATGGCTCTTTCGTAAACCTCATTTTACCGCCAAAAGGTCGACTTCTTGGTTTCAACTCACCATAACGTAAATGATATGGAATAAGACCATTCTCCATTCTGTACACATGATCTACTCAGCGTAGGCGGCTCTGCCATAATAGGGTGAACATGCGCTGTAGTCCAGCTTTAGAGAGCAATTCAGCATTCGTTACTTTGTTCATCGACGATATGTTCGAATTACGGCGAATGCTGTTTAAATATAAAGCATTCGGCTTCCTTTTGTCTTGTGTGGATGGTCCCCATTTCACTGGTGTACAGTATAGCATTCACTACGAACACGATGTATGTAATAATCTTTTTATTTACAGTCAAGTTGCTTTTGCCGCAGACACGAGAGTTCAAAGGGGACAAGATTGCAGCTGCTCTGCCAATCCGCTTATTAATCTCAATATCTAGCAAAAGGTTATCCGCAATGGTTAAACTATGATATATGAAATGATATACTGGTTCAAGCTGAAATATTTCAACTGTGATAATGGTAGGCAATGAGGACCCGTAAACAAGAATTTTAGTCTTGCTCATGCTGATTCTCAGTTCAGTCTATTTAAATCGACGAAAACCATTGCATTTTCGACTGAAGATTTTCTTGGGATTGAGTAATAATGGCTGCGTCAGCGGCAAACAGAAGTTCACTGATTAGCGCTGATTACTTTGGTTTGTGCTAGCTACCGGTTCTGTTGGAAATGCTAGCTATCACTTCGCCTGCGTAAGTAAATATCTCCTGGTCTCGTCCTGATGAAGTGCTTCAGCAGCAGAATAAGAAAATGCCAAATGGCGCGGATGCAAGAAGACATCCTTGCTCGACAATCCCAATGGCTTCTGAAATCAGCGGTTAAAATGAACGGAACCATTCATGAGCGGAAAAAATGACGAGTTGGAATAGTTTCTGAAGGCAGCCTATAAAATCCAGCATTTTGAAAACATCCACCTTATTAACTTAGTAAAATACTTTGAATAAATGAAAGAAAACAATGTATAATGACATCCGCTTTTCCGGAAACATTTTGGAAGTTGTCCTGGGGAAAAGATTATATCTTCCCCAGGGGAATCCAAGTTCAGATTACACTCTATCAGCTAATTCTTGCTGTGTTTACAATAAAACTTAAGGTAACAAATATGGCTACAATATTCGGAAGACAGGTTCCTCAGTCGAGTAATTACGCTGATTTTTAAAAGGTAAAACGACTCCGTTTCACAACCTTCAAACCGTTCGCTTTTCAATCAACAGTTCACTTTCGAGTTCGACATCAATTACAGAAGCAGGTGTCAATCGGGCACTGATAACATTCGGGAAAACCACTTCGACAATTTATCCCCATGGATAGTATCGTTTATACGAATCCTACTGGCCTAGTTTGTAGTAATTGACGTGTTCCAATCTTAGTTCGTGTTTTTTGAATATATTGAACACTGGGCAAACTCGAAATTAAGCTTTGGATTTCCCAATACTATCAGCCACTATGCTATCAGCATTAAAGCGATCGTCTAAAGCGTCAATGACTGGTTTAGTGATATGCATAAAAGGCACGTAAATTTCAATTCCCCTGTTGCTTGAAGTTTTGGAGTTGAATAGAAAATTGTCAAGTGTTTGTTTTTATTCATGCGAAAATTGTTAATTGCATAGTTCAGTTTTTCACGCTTAGACCGACATTTCTGTAAATGTGATGGAAAATAGTGGTTATGTTGTGAATTCATACAAAATGAATATCGGATATTGAGTAGAAGATTCTAGCAATAAAAACATGGAAACTCACCGGTCACGTCTTCATCATCATCGTCTTCATCATCCGCGGTTTTTGCTGAAGTAAAAAAGTAGCTTTTGTATCAACGAATATTTCGTGGAACATGATTAGGTTCGTTCATACAAGCACACAGAAACAACAGATATTATTGCGACCTATTTCATTTTGCAATCACATTATGAATAAGATAAGATAAGATCGAGTTTTAACTAGTTCGTTGTCGATTTGGTGGAAAATATATTTGAGCACACAGGAAGTAATGTGCTGCTTTAGTAATTTCTCAGATGCTATCGTAGGAGACTGAATGCAACCACTCAAACGCGATTAATTCCGAGTTTTCTAATGTAGCCTGTCGTTTCCGCGTTTTCATTACCTTGTGTTGGGCTACAGTCTGGTTTTCTGCATATCTTCTGCGAGCACGTGATTAGCACCTGCCACTTATGTACTTCGCCTCTTTTCAATATCACTTAGACTTGGTCAACGTGACATAATTGGATGACCAGTGAAGGAAAGCCAGATCTACGGTTGGCAGCGGAGAACATTTTCAGCTGTTACTCAGCTTGCAGACGACGCTTAACACAATACCTTCAACTGCAAGTTCTTCCCAAACTGTAGCGTCAATGTCAACAGCCTTCATAGCTCTTTCATAAACCTCATTTTACCGCCAAAAGGTCGACTTCTTGGTTTCAACTCACCATAACGTAAATGATATGGAGTAAGACCATTCTCCATTCTGTACACATGATCTACCCAGCGTAGGCGGCTCTGCCATAATAGGGCTAACATGCGCTGTAGTCCAGCTTTCGAGAGCAATTCAGCATTCGTTACTTTGTCCATCGACAATATGTTCGAATTACGGCGAATGCTGTTTAAATATAAAGCATTCGGCTTCCTTTTGTCTTGTGTGGATGGTCCCCATTTCACTGTTGTACAGTATAGCATTCAATACGAACACGATGTATGTAATAATCTTTTTCTTTACAGTCAAGTTGCTTTTGCCGCAGTCACGAGAGTTCAAAGGGGACAAGATTGCAGCTGCTCTGCCAATCCGCTTATCAATCTCAATATCTAGCAAAAGGTTATCCGCAATGGTTAAACTATGATATATGAAATGATATACTGGTTCAAGCTGAAATATTTCAACAGTGATAATGGTAGGCAATGAGGACCCGTAAACAAGAATTTCAGTCTTGCTCATGCTGATTCACAGTTCAGTCTATTTAAATCGACGAAAACCATTGCATTTTCGACTGGAGATTTACTTGGGATTGAGTAATAATGGCTGCATCAGCGGCAAACAGAAGTTCACTGATTAGCGCTGATTACTTTGGTTTGTGCTAGCTACCGGTTCTGTTGGAAATGCTACAAACTCAAGGAGTAATTTGTTCTCAAATTTCTATCAAGTGTACAAACATTTCGTATCATGTAATGAATACAACGTCGTCGGTTATAGGAACGATATATTATTTGTTTAATTCATTTCATCCAAAATATATATTCTACGATTGAAAGTGAAAACATTTCGTGCCAACTTCTCAATTTGAGTCGTGAACGGTTAACCATTGTTAATCATTATATTTCTCCATATCAAAATTACGACCAACATAAAGCAAACAAAAATTATTCGCGTTTAAAGATATTGATTAGACACGTGGACAGTCATAGACTAATTAATTGGTTTGAGTTCTTGATTTCTGTTATATACGCTGACCGTTGGGATAGGCCCCTTATTGCTGAATTACCGATAATTCGATAAAAGGTTACCGGTTTAGGAAACTCTCGGATGGTAAAGCATTCAACCACAACTGTTTTATTTTAAAAACGTTTGTTGGAAAAATCCACTCGCCATACCTTTAGCAGCGGTGTCTGGTATTGCATCTGAAAAGTAGTATTTAAAGGAGGCGTTTAATTTTCTTATAGGTTTTGTTCAATTTGACTTTTTTTAAAATTAAATCTTCATCTTAATGAATCCTTGGACGAAACACTTTATTTTGCTTGTCAAAAGGTTTGTTTTCATGTAATTTACCTCAAGTTTATTTTGCCGAGTGGAGCATTATGTGACCCTTTTAGACGTCATGCGGTGTGTATATTCGTCAGTTGGTATCATTGTTTGCAATATATATATATATATATATCATTTCTATTAATTTACGTCTAGTACAAACTCAAGGAGTAATTTGTTCTCAAATTTCTATCAAGTGTACAAACATTTCGTATCATGTAATGAATACAACGTCGTCGGTTATAGGAACGATATATTATTTGTTTAATTCATTTCATCCAAAATATATATTCAACGATTGAAAGTAAAACATTTCGTGCCAACCTCTCATTTTCAGTCGTAAACGGTTAACCATTGTTAATCATTACATATCTCCATATCAAAATTACGACCAACATAAAGCAAACACGGTGTGTATAATCCTCAGTTGGTATATTGTTGCAATATTGTTTGCAATATATATATATATATATATATATATATATATATATATTCGGTCCAGAGATGAAAATTTGAATGTTTTCAACTGAATGTTTTCATTCTTTTTCATATGAACAATTATCGTGATGTTGTGAAGAAGTTATTTTTAAGTAGTTCATTTAGGCCGAAATTAAACCGGTTTCACTCACACAGACAACAGTTATCATCGGCCCTTAGGCGATATATTACATTTTGCGATCACATTATGAATCTTTCGGTTGCTCAATGGCCAAATTACTTTGACAGATTTCTTGTGATAAATGGCATGAACAATCGCTGATTTAGTCGTGTTCAAGGTTGGGTAGTTGATAAGATCGAGATATAACTAGTTCGTCATCGATTTGGTGGAAAATATATTTGAGCACACACGAAGAAAAGTACTGCTTTATTAATTTCTCAGATGCTTTCGTAGGAGACTTAAACGCGATTCGTTCTGAGTTTTCGAATTACGGCGAATGCTGTTTAAATATAAAGCATTCGGCTTCCTTTGTCTTGTGTGGATGGTCCCCATTTCACTGTTGTACAGTACAGCATTCACTACGAACACGATGTATGTAATAATCTTTTTCTTTACAGTCAAGTTGCTTTTGCCGCAGACACGAGAGTTCAAAGGGGACAAGATTGCAGCTGCTCTGCCAATCCGCTTATTAATCTCAATATCTAGCAAAAGGTTATCCGCAATGGTTAAACTATGATATATGAAATGATATACTGGTTCAAGCTGAAATATTTCAACAGTGATAATGGTAGGCAATGAGGACCCGTAAACAAGAATTTCAGTCTTTCTCATGCTGATTCTGAGTTCAGTCTATTTAAATCGACGAAAACCATTGCATTTTCGACTGGAGATTTTCTTGGGATTGAGTAATAATGGCTGCATCAGCGGCAAACAGAAGTTCACTGATTAGCGCTGATTACTTTGGTTTGTGCTAGCTACCGGTTCTGTTGGAAATGCTAGCTATCACTTCGCCTGCGTAAGTAAATATCTCCTGGTCTCGTCCTGATGAAGTGCTTCAGCAGCAGAATAAGAAAATGCCAAATGGCGCGGATGCAAGAAGACATCCTTGCTCGACAATCCCAATGGCTTCTGAAATCAGCGGTTAAAATGAACGGAACCATTCATGAGCGGAAAAAAAGACGAGTTGGAATAGTTTTTGAAGGCAGCCTATAAGATCCAGCATTTTGAAAACACCCACATTATTAACTTAGTAAAATACTTTGAATAAATCAAAGAAAACAATGTATAATGACATCCGCTTTTCCGGAAACATTTTGGAAGTTGTCCTGGGGAAAAGATTATATCTTCCCCAGGGGAATCCAAGTTCAGATTCGGATTACACTCTATCAGCTAATTCTTGCTGTGTCTACAATAAAACTTAAGGTAACAAATATGGCTACAATATTCGGAAGACAGGTTCCTCGGTCGAGTAATTACGTTGATTTTTAAAAGGTAAAACGACTCCGTTTCAGAACCTTCAAACCGTTCCCTTTTTAATCAAAAGTTCACTTTCGAGTTCGACATCAATTACAGAAGCAGGTGTCAATCGGGCACCGATAACATTCGGGAAAACCACTTCGACAATCTATCCCCATGGATAGTATCGTTTATACGAATCCTACTGGCCTAGTTTGTAGTAATTGACGTGTTCCAATCTTAGTTCGTCTATTTTCGAATATATTGAACACTAGGCAAACTCGAAATTAGGCTTTGGATTTCCCAATACTATCAGCCACTATGCTATCAGCATTAAAGCGATCGTCTAAAGCGTCAATGACTGGTTTAGTGATATGCATGAAAGGCACGTAAATTTCAATTCCCCTGTTGCTTGAAATTTTTGAGTTGAATAGAAAATTGTCAAGTGTTTGTTTTTATTCATGCGAAAATTGCTAATTGCATAGTTCAGTTTTTCACGCTTAGACCGACATTTATGTAAATGTGATGGAAAATAGTGGTAATGTTGTGAATTCATACAAAATAAATATCGGATATTGAGTAGAAGATTCTAGCAAGAAAAACATGGAAACTCACCGGTCACGCTTTCAGCTTTTGCGGTTTCTGCTGAAGTAAAAAAGAAGCTTTTTGTATCAACGAATATTTCGTGTAACATGATTAGGTTCACTCATACATGCTTACACAAAAAATATCCTTGGCCTCCAAACGACATATTTCATTTTGCGATCACATTATGAATCTTTCTTAATTACAAAGTTGAGACTTTTATCAGAATTACTGGGATAGAATAAATTGTTATGGTGCTTGTGGGTGCACTCGAATAAATGTTTGAATACTTGACCTCGTTTCAATGTGTGTCGACCACGAATTTCTTGGCTGAATGTGCGAATGTGAGTTAACAGAGCCTTCAATCTTGGAACACCATTCGACCAATCATGCCAAGTCGAGCATCCAATGTTGTTTACTCCGTATCATGAGTATGAATTTTTACCAATGATGTGTAACCAAAAAGATATAATGATGTTTTTTACTTTCACCAACACATTTCTATTCATTTACGTCTACTACAAACTCAAGGAGTAATTTGTTCTCAAATTTATATCAAGTGTACAAACATTTCGTATCATGTAATGAATACAACGTCGTCGGTTATAGGATCGATATATTATTTGTTTAACTCATTTCATCCAAAATATATATTCAACGATTGAAAGTAAAACATTTCGTGCCAACCTCTCATTTTGAGTCGTACACGGTTAACAATTGTTAATCATTATATTTCTCCATATCAAAATTACGACCAACATAAAGCAAACACAAAAATTATTCGCGTTTAAAGATATTGATTAGACACGTGGACAGTCATAGACTAATTAATTGGTTTGATTTCTTGATTTCTGTTATATACGCTGACCTTTGGGATAGGCCCCTTATGGCGGAATTACCGATAATTCGATAAAAGGTTAACGTTTTAGGAAAATCTCGGATGGTAAAGCATTCAACCACAACTGTTTTATTTTAAAAACGTTTGTTGGAAAAATCCACTCGCCATACCTCCAGCAACGGGGACTGGTTTTGCAACTGAAAAGAAGTATTTAAAGGAGGCGTTTAATTTTCTTATAGTTTTTCTTCAATTTGACTTTTTTAAGATCAAATCTTCATCTTGATGAGTCCTTGTACGAAACACTTTATTTTGCTGTCAAAAGGTCTCTTTTCATCTAATTTACCTCAAGTTTATTTTGCCGAGTGGAGCATTATGTGACCCGTTTAGACGTCATGCGGTGTGTATATTCCTCAGTTGATATCATTGTTTGCTATATATATATATTCGGTCCAGAGATGAAAATTTGGCTGTGTTCAACCGAATGTGTTCATTTTTTCATATGAACAATGATCTTGATGTGTGAAGAAGTTATTTTTAAGTAGTTCATTTAGGCCGAAATTAAACAGGTTAAATGATTTGCGAATTTCAGCGGGTTATGTTACATAGCTTCAAAACTCTAACCGTTTCGGAATATATCATGCTAAACAAGCGGAATCTTAACATATTTCTCTCGTTTTCATAACAGAAATTAGCAGGAACGATTCGATAAGGAATGTTGAATTATTGGTATGCGGCAGCCTAAAGACCATCCTGCATCTTGAGGTCATCTACAAGCGTGCTTCCAAGCATCTAGGTATGCTGCTACGGATTTTCATGTCCTTCTCGCCTGGAACGTTGCTCATCATCACAAACGCCTACTTAATTTCAACCATGAAGCATGTATCGCATGAAAGCACTCTCTGAGCTAAACGATGGTCAACTCGATTCTAATGACTTAAATACACATTACAATACTTTGACCAGCTTCCTTCAGATTCAAATCCAGTCTTACTCTCGATTAATTCATAGGAATGATGTCCATACCTTCCGTTTCTCTGTTCGCAGCAGAACCAGGAAATGGATTTCACTAAAACGGCGAGCCTGGGTCACTCATTGCGATGATGCTGCCCCTACATCCTGGTTACATTTCTGCAGAATACGTAACAGAGTCACCACCCTCATTCGGCAGGACAAACAACAGTACCAACAATTTATGTTAAAACGAATGCAAGAAAATCCGGAATTATTATACAAAATTGTGAATGAAAGTACCAAAGTTAAACCAGGGGTTATTTCAATCATGACAGAAGAAGGATTGACCGTCACAGTCCAAGGGACGACAGATGCACTTTCGTGCTTTTACTCTCAAGTCTTCTGTCCGAAACAGCAATTATCGCATCAAGAATTATCAAACACAGTGGAACCACTTAGTGAACCGGTAATCGATCAATTCGTAGTGGAGCGACACTTACGACGATTAAACACGAAGAAATCTTCCGGGGAGGACAACATTACCCCAGCAGTTTTTCATGTGTGTTATAGAGAGCTTTCAAATAGCTTAGCTGTGGTTTTCATCCAGAGTCTTCGCGAAAGTTGCGTACCTATACCATGGAAAGCTAGTGTGATAACACCAATTTACATGGGTGTCTGTCGTTCAGACGCAGCAAATTACAGACCTGTAACGCTGCTACCCTGTATTTCAAAGATCCTGGAGCGCATCATTAGTGAATGTATTGTGTGTTGAAGCAAGAGGTATTGATACGCTTCACAGCTGGTCGTTGAAGAACAAACTGCAGGATCATGAATGTGGGGAATCGAGTAGAGTCTGGATATGCTCCAGTTTAAAAACATCACTTCAAACTAACACTGCCTTTAAAAAAGCAATACGTGTTCTAAATCTACTCAAACGGGTATTTGGGAAATTTTCGCCGAAGATATTCCCGAGGATCATGAATACATACTTGAGACCAGTCATGGAATACGGTGTGCAGTCATCGTCTCCGTGGCTCAAGAGGGATGTTGAACTTATGCAGCGAATCTATCACCGCTCAACGAAACTAGTTCTGAGCATCCGAAACAAACTATATAAAGAAAGGATAGCTCAACTGAATCTGTTCGACTTTCTCTATCGACGAATCAAAGGAGACCTTATCTTACTTTACAAAACATTCCATACCCCGAACCATCCCTTACAGGATTTATTCACGCGAAGGGATACGAGGAATTATGGGACACATGAATATGTGCTGGTCGTACCCCATTCTTGCCTGAACTGTAGAAGGTATTTTTACTCTGCACGTGTCTGTTTTACTTAGAACAGTTTACCTTCAACCGTTGCTCACTCCACTAGCTTGCATGAATGTAAAACGAAATTAGACGAATTTTTATTGCATTATTCGTTTCCAGAACACTTATATACTGTTTAATCTACTTCCTTATATTGTTTATACACTTAAATTTCAATTTTTACCATCATATGGTTGTTGCTAAGCTTGTTGCTTTTCAGACCATTAAAAACCTTGAATTAATGGCCGTATTACTTTGAAAGATTTCTTGTGATGAATGGCATGAGCCATCGCTGATATAGCCGTGTTCAAGATGGTAATATGATGTCTCGATTGATTAGTTGATAAGACCGAGATTTATTTCGTTCGTTGTCGAGTTGGTGGAAATTATCGGTGGAATAATGGGACGTAACACCTTTCCTTTCAGTCTATAGTTGGTAACTTTTGTCAGCTTGCTTGTTCTCTTTTTAGAGCCAAAGGACATCGCCTCCGAGAACGGCTCTGGCAAGCTAGCGGAAGCATTGTAATTTCATTCGCCACCAACCGTTCATTGACCAATACAATTATTCAAATTAGGATGTAGTATATGACCAATTGTTTCATTGTAACGCTAATCAGAAGATGCTTTCGTAGGAGAGTGAACGCAACGATTGAAACGCTGATCGTTTCGAGTGTTTGATTGTTGTCTGGCGTTTTATGTTCTTGTGTTGTGCTCCAGTCTGGTGTTCCGCTTATCATCCACGAGCACGTGATTAGCACCTACCACTAATGTAAATCGCATCTATTCGATATCACTTAGACTGGGTCTAGAAAAACATAGAATCTCACCGATCGTGTCTTCTTTATCCACGGTTTCTGTTGAAGTAAAATTGGAAGTTTTGTATGAACGAGTATTTTGTGGAACATGATTAGGTTCACTCATACATGCTGACACAAAAAATATCATTGGCCTCCAAACGACATATTTCATTTTGCGATCACATTATGAATCTTTCTTAATTACAAAGTTGAGACTTTTATCAGAATTACTGGGATAGAATAAATTGTTCTGGTGCTTGTAGTTGCACTTGAATAAAATGTTTGAATACTTGACCTCATTTCAATGAGTGTCGACCACGAATTCCTTGGCTGAATGTGCGAATGTGACTTAACAGAGCCTTCAATCTTGGAACACCATTCGACCAATCATGCCAAGTCGAGCATCCAATGTTGTTTACTCCGTATCATGAGTATGAATTTTTACCAATGATGTGAAGCCAAAAAGAAATAATGTTGATTTTACTTTCACTATCACATTTCTATTCAATTACATCTACTACAAACTCAAGGAGTAATTTGTTCTCAAATTTCTATCAAGTGTACAAGCATTTCGTATCATGTAATGAATACAACGTCGTCGGTTATAGGGACGATATATGATTTGTTTAATTCATTTCATCCAAAATATATATTCTACGATTGAAAGTAAAAACATTTTGTGCCAACTTCTCAATTTGAGTCGTAAACGGTTAGCAATTGTTAATCATTATATTTCTCCATATCAAAATTACGACCAAAATAAAGCAAACACAAAAATTATTCGCGTTTGAAGATATTGATTAGACACGTGGACAGTCATAGACTAATTAATTAGTTTGATTTCTTGATTTCTGTTATATACGCTGACCGTTGGGATAGGCCCCTGATTGCTGAATTACCGATAGGTCGATAAAAGGTTACCGGTTTAGGAAAATCTCGGATGGTAAAGCATTCAACCACAACTGTTTTATTTTAAAAACGTTTGTTGGAAAAATCCACTCGCCATACCTTTAGCAAAGAAGTCTGGTATTGCATCTGAAAAGAAGTATTTAAAGGAGGCGTTCAATTTTCTTATAGGTTTTCTTAAATTTGACTTTTTAAAAATCAAAACTTCATCTTGATGAATCCTTGGACGAAACACTTTATTTTGCTTGTCAAAAGGTCTCTTTTAATCTAATTTACCTCAAGTTTATTTTGCCGAGTGGAGCATTATGTGACCCTTTTAGACGTCATGCGCTGTGTATAATCGTCAGTTGGTATCATTGTTTGCAATATATATTTATATATCATTTGTATTCCTTTACGTCCACTGCAAACTCAAGGTGTAATTTGTTCTCAAATTTCTATCAAGTGTACAAACATTTCGTATCATGTAATGAATACAACATCGTCGGTTATAGGAACGATATATTATTTGTTTAATTCATTTCATCCAAAATATATATTCTACGATTGAAAGTAAAAACATTTCTTGCCAACTTCTCAATTTGAGTCGTAAACGATTAACCATTGTTAATCATTAGATTTCTCCATATCAAAATTACGACCAACATAAAGCAAACACAAAAATTATTCGCGTTTAAAGATATTGATTAGACACGTGGACAGTCATAGACTAATTAATTGGTTTGATTTCTTGATTTCTGTTATATACGCTGACCGTTGGGATAGGCCCCTTATGGCTGAATTACAGATAATTCGATAAAGGGTTACCGGTTTAGGAAAATCTCGGATGGTAAAGCATTCAACCACAACTGTTTTATTTTAAAAACGTTTGTTGGAAAAATCCACTCGCCATACCTTCAGCAACGGGGACTGGTTTTGCAACTGAAAAGGAGTATTTAAAGGAGGCGTTTAATTTTCTTATAGGTTTTCTTAAATTTGACTTTTTTAAAATCAAATCTTCATCTTAATGAATCCTTGGACGAAACACTGTATTTTGCTTGTCAAAAGGTTCCTTTTCATCTGATTTACCTCAAGTTTATTTTGCCGAGTGGAGCATTGTGACCAGTTTAGACGTAATGCGGTGTGTATAATCCTCAGTTGGTATCATTGTTTGGAATATATATTTATATATCATTTCTATTCAATTACGTCCACTGCAAACTCAAGGTGTAATTTGTTCTTGAATTTCTATCAAGTGTACAAACATTTCGTATCGTATAATGAATACAACGTCGTCGGTTATAGGAACGATATATTATTTGTTTAATTCATTTCATCCAAAATATATATTCAACGATTGAAAGTAAAACATTTCGTGCCAACTTCTCAATTTGAGTCGTAAACGGTTAACCATTGTTAATCATTATATTTCTCCATATCAAAATTACGACCAACATGAGGCAAACACAAAAATTATTCGCGTTTAAAGATATTGATTAGACACGTGGACAGTCATAGACTAATTAATTGGTTTGATTTCTTGATTTCTGTTATATACGCTGACCTTTGGGATAGGCCCCTTATGGCGGAATTACCGATAATTCGATAAAAGGTTAACGTTTTAGGAAAATCTCGGATGGTAAAGCATTCAACCACAACTGTTTTATTTTAAAAACGTTTGTTGGAAAAATCCACTCGCCATACCTCCAGCAACGGGGACTGGTTTTGCAACTGAAAAGAAGTATTTAAAGGAGGCGTTTAATTTTCTTATAGGTTTTGTTCAATTTGACTTTTTTAAAATCAAATCTTCATCTTAATGAATCCTTGGACGAAACACTTTATTTTGCTTGTCAAAAGGTCTCTTTTCATCTAATTTACCTCAAGTTTATTTTGCCGAGTGGAGCATTATGTGACCCGTTTAGACGTCATGCGGTGTGTATATTCCTCAGTTGATATCATTGTTTGCTATATATATATATTCGGTCCAGAGATGAAAATTTGGCTGTGTTCAACCGAATGTGTTCATTTTTTCATATGAACAATGATCTTGATGTGTGAAGAAGTTATTTTTAAGTAGTTCATTTAGGCCGAAATTAAACAGGTTAAATGATTTGCGAATTTCAGCGGGTTATGTTACATAGCTTCAAAACTCTAACCGTTTCGGAATATATCATGCTAAACAAGCGGAATCTTAACATATTTCTCTCGTTTTCATAACAGAAATTAGCAGGAACGATTCGATAAGGAATGTTGAATTATTGGTATGCGGCAGCCTAAAGACCATCCTGCATCTTGAGGTCATCTACAAGCGTGCTTCCAAGCATCTAGGTATGCTGCTACGGATTTTCATGTCCTTCTCGCCTGGAACGTTGCTCATCATCACAAACGCCTACTTAATTTCAACCATGAAGCATGTATCGCATGAAAGCACTCTCTGAGCTAAACGATGGTCAACTCGATTCTAATGACTTAAATACACATTACAATACTTTGACCAGCTTCCTTCAGATTCAAATCCAGTCTTACTCTCGATTAATTCATAGGAATGATGTCCATACCTTCCGTTTCTCTGTTCGCAGCAGAACCAGGAAATGGATTTCACTAAAACGGCGAGCCTGGGTCACTCATTGCGATGATGCTGCCCCTACATCCTGGTTACATTTCTGCAGAATACGTAACAGAGTCACCACCCTCATTCGGCAGGACAAACAACAGTACCAACAATTTATGTTAAAACGAATGCAAGAAAATCCGGAATTATTATACAAAATTGTGAATGAAAGTACCAAAGTTAAACCAGGGGTTATTTCAATCATGACAGAAGAAGGATTGACCGTCACAGTCCAAGGGACGACAGATGCACTTTCGTGCTTTTACTCTCAAGTCTTCTGTCCGAAACAGCAATTATCGCATCAAGAATTATCAAACACAGTGGAACCACTTAGTGAACCGGTAATCGATCAATTCGTAGTGGAGCGACACTTACGACGATTAAACACGAAGAAATCTTCCGGGGAGGACAACATTACCCCAGCAGTTTTTCATGTGTGTTATAGAGAGCTTTCAAATAGCTTAGCTGTGGTTTTCATCCAGAGTCTTCGCGAAAGTTGCGTACCTATACCATGGAAAGCTAGTGTGATAACACCAATTTACATGGGTGTCTGTCGTTCAGACGCAGCAAATTACAGACCTGTAACGCTGCTACCCTGTATTTCAAAGATCCTGGAGCGCATCATTAGTGAATGTATTGTGTGTTGAAGCAAGAGGTATTGATACGCTTCACAGCTGGTCGTTGAAGAACAAACTGCAGGATCATGAATGTGGGGAATCGAGTAGAGTCTGGATATGCTCCAGTTTAAAAACATCACTTCAAACTAACACTGCCTTTAAAAAAGCAATACGTGTTCTAAATCTACTCAAACGGGTATTTGGGAAATTTTCGCCGAAGATATTCCCGAGGATCATGAATACATACTTGAGACCAGTCATGGAATACGGTGTGCAGTCATCGTCTTCGTGGCTCAAGAGGGATGTTGAACTTATGCAGCGAATCTATCATCGCTCAACGAAACTAGTTCTGAGCATCCGAAACAAACTATATAAAGAAAGGATAGCTCAACTGAATCTGTTCGACTTTCTCTATCGACGAATCAAAGGAGACCTTATCTTACTTTACAAAACATTCCATACCCCGAACCATCCCTTACAGGATTTATTCACGCGAAGGGATACGAGGAATTATGGGACACATGAATATGTGCTGGTCGTACCCCATTCTTGCCTGAACTGTAGAAGGTATTTTTACTCTGCACGTGTCTGTTTTACTTAGAACAGTTTACCTTCAACCGTTGCTCACTCCACTAGCTTGCATGAATGTAAAACGAAATTAGACGAATTTTTATTGCAATATTCGTTTCCGGAACACTTATACACTGTTTAATCTACTTCCTTATATTGTTTATACACTTAAATTTCAATTTTTACCATCCTATGGTTGTTGTTGAGCTTGTTGCTTTTTAGACCATTAAAAACCTTGAATTAATGGCCGTATTACTGTGACAGATTTCTTGTGATGAATGGCATGAGCCATCGCTGATATAACCGTGTTCAAGATGGTAATATGATGTCTCGGTTGAGTAGTTGATAAGACCGAGATTTATTTCGTTCGTTGTCGAGTTGGTGGAAATTATCGGTGGAATAATGGAACGTAACACCTTTCCTTTCAGTCTATAGTTGGTAACTTTTGTCAGCTTGCTTGTTCTCTTTTTATATTTAAAGGACATCGCCTCCGAGAACGGCTCCGGCAAGCTAGCGGAAGCATTGTAATTTCATTCGCCACCAACCGTTCATTGACCAATACAATTATTCAAATTAGGATGTAGTATATGACCAATTGTTTCATTGTAACGCTAAACAGAAGATGCTTTCGTAGGAGAGTGAACGCAACGATTGAAACGCGAATCGTTTCGAGTTTTTGATTGTTGTCTGGCGTTCTGGCGTTTTATGTTCTTGTGTTGTGCTCCAGTCTGGTGTTCCGCTTATCATCCAAGAGCACGTGATTAGCACCTACCACTAATGTACATCGAATCTATTCAATATCACTTAGACTGGATCAAGAAAGACATAGAATCTCACCGATCGTGTCTTCTTCATCCACGGTTTCTGTTGAAGTAAAAAAGAAGCTTTTTGTATGAACGAGTATTTTGTGGAACATGATTAGGTTCACTCATACATGCTTACACAAAAAATATCCTTGGCCTCCAAACGACATATTTCATTTTGCGATCACATTATGAATCTTTCTTAATTACAAAGTTGAGACTTTTATCAGAATTACTGGGATAGAATAAATTGTTATGGTGCTTGTGGGTGCACTCGAATAAATGTTTGAATACTTGACCTCGTTTCAATGTGTGTCGACCACGAATTTCTTGGCTGAATGTGCGAATGTGAGTTAACAGAGCCTTCAATCTTGGAACACCATTCGACCAATCATGCCAAGTCGAGCATCCAATGTTGTTTACTCCGTATCATGAGTATGAATTTTTACCAATGATGTGTAACCAAAAAGATATAATGATGTTTTTTACTTTCACCAACACATTTCTATTCATTTACGTCTACTACAAACTCAAGGAGTAATTTGTTCTCAAATTTATATCAAGTGTACAAACATTTCGTATCATGTAATGAATACAACGTCGTCGGTTATAGGATCGATATATTATTTGTTTAACTCATTTCATCCAAAATATATATTCAACGATTGAAAGTAAAACATTTCGTGCCAACCTCTCATTTTGAGTCGTACACGGTTAACAATTGTTAATCATTATATTTCTCCATATCAAAATTACGACCAACATAAAGCAAACACAAAAATTATTCGCGTTTAAAGATATTGATTAGACACGTGGACAGTCATAGACTAATTAATTGGTTTGATTTCTTGATTTCTGTTATATACGCTGACCTTTGGGATAGGCCCCTTATGGCGGAATTACCGATAATTCGATAAAAGGTTAACGTTTTAGGAAAATCTCGGATGGTAAAGCATTCAACCACAACTGTTTTATTTTAAAAACGTTTGTTGGAAAAATCCACTCGCCATACCTCCAGCAACGGGGACTGGTTTTGCAACTGAAAAGAAGTATTTAAAGGAGGCGTTTAATTTTCTTATAGTTTTTCTTCAATTTGACTTTTTTAAGATCAAATCTTCATCTTGATGAGTCCTTGTACGAAACACTTTATTTTGCTGTCAAAAGGTCTCTTTTCATCTAATTTACCTCAAGTTTATTTTGCCGAGTGGAGCATTATGTGACCCGTTTAGACGTCATGCGGTGTGTATATTCCTCAGTTGATATCATTGTTTGCTATATATATATATATATTCGGTCCAGAGATGAAAATTTGGCTGTGTTCAACCGAATGTGTTCATTTTTTCATATGAACAATGATCTTGATGTGTGAAGAAGTTATTTTTAAGTAGTTCATTTAGGCCGAAATTAAACCGGTTAAATGATTTGCGAATTTCAGCGGGTTATGTTACATAGCTTCAAAACTCTAACCGTTTCGGAATATATCATGCTAAACAAGCGGAATCTTAACATATTTCTCTCGTTTTCATAACAGAAATTAGCAGGAACGATTCGATAAGGAATGTTGAATTATTGGTATGCGGCAGCCTAAAGACCATCCTGCATCTTGAGGTCATCTACAAGCGTGCTTCCAAGCATCTAGGTATGCTGCTACGGATTTTCATGTCCTTCTCGCCTGGAACGTTGCTCATCATCACAAACGCCTACTTAATTTCAACCATAAAGCATGTATCGCATGAAAGCACTCTCTGAGCTAAACGATGGTCAACTCGATTCTAATGACTCAAATACACATTACAATACTTTGACCAGCTTCCTTCAGATTCAAATCCAGTCTTACTCTCGATTAATTCATAGGAATGATGTCCATACCTTCCGTTTCTCTGTTCGCAGCAGAACCAGAACCCTACATACTGGTTACAGTTTTGCATAATACGTAACAGACTCATCACCCTCATTCGCCTGGACAAACAACAGTACCAACAATGTATGTTGGAACGAATGCAAGAAAATACGAAATTATTATACAAAATTGTGAATGAAAGTACCAAAGTTAAACCAGGAGTTTTCCCGATCATGGCAGAAGAAGAATTGACCGTCACAGTACAAGAGACGACAGATGCACTTGCGTGCTTTTACTCTCAAGTCTTCTGTCCGAAACAGCAATTATCGCATCAAGAATTATCAAACACAGTGGAACCACTAAGTGAACCGGTAATCGATCAATTCGCAGTGGAGCGACACTTACGATGATTAAACACGAAGAAATCTCCCGAAGAGGACAACATTACCCCAGCAATTCTTCATGTGTGTTATAGAAAGCTTTCAAATAGCTTAGCTGCGGTTTCCATCCAGAGTCTTCGTGAAGGTTGCGTACATTTGGCATGGAAAGCGGGTGTGATAACACCAATTTACAAGGGTGGCTGTCGTTCTGACGCATCAAATTACAGACCTGTAGCTCTGCTACCCTGTATTTCAAAGATCATGGAGCGCATCATTAGTGAATGTATTGTGTGTTGAAGCAAGAGGTCTTTTTTCAGCAGCACAACACGGGTTTCGCCGGACCAGATGTTGTCTGTCGAATATACAGATCACACTAAACGACTGGACTATGTCGCTCGACTGAGGCTACACGGTTCGCGCTTGTTATATTGATATATCAAAAGCTTTTGACAAGGTCAATCACAGCTTGCTTCTGCAAAACCTAGCGCATTATGGAATAAGGGGTAACCTACTATCGTGGTTAACAGATTATCTGACCGATCGGCATGCGCGAGTTCGCATTGACGGTGTGTTATCGAAAAGTATCGATGCCACGAGCGGGTACCTCAAGGTTCAGTACTCGGGCCTATACATTTCCTGTTATACATCAGTGATATTACTAAAATAGTGCGGTGTAAGCTTGTTCTTTTTGCTGAGGACATTAAAATATGGAAGCAAATCCGATCTACTGAAAATTGTTTGATGCTACAACAGGACTTGGATGCTCTGTATCACTGGTCCCTATTAAATCAAATGCCGTTCAACTTACGTGAAAGTATTATGTTACAGCTTGGCCGTAATTACGACCACACATATCATCTGGGCCATGAAAACCTAACTTGGAACACCGCTGAAAAGGATCTCAGGATTTGAATCACTAAAAACCTGAAACCAGATAATCATTGTCGAAAAGTGTTTAATCGGGTATTTGGTATATTAGGAATCCTGAGGAGAATTTTCGGGCGGTTCACTCCCAAAACACTTACCCGCATTATAAATTCTCACATTCATTCAACGATGGAGTATTTGATCTCAGCCTGGGTACCGTGGCTGCGCAAAGACATCGACCTCTTGGATAGAATTTACCACCAAGCTACAAAGCTACGTGATGGGATGCTGCACGTCCCATATCAAGAGCGAATGGCCATACTAGGTTCGCCTAATTTTACACGAAGGCGAATCAGGAGCAACGTTATTCTAGCTTACAAAATACTGCGAATCGAAAACTATCCGCTCTGAGATCTAATAAACATAATTTCCACTCGGAATACACGTAGTCACTCAAGTTGCCTCGCAATACCGCACTCAAGACTTGACTGTCGGCGCCATTTCTTCTCTGTGCGTATCTGCTTTCTATGGACTACCGCAATAATGCAACAACATTTGATGTTTTTAAAGCAAAACTAGATGCATAGATCAAACAACACCCCATGATCGACCCTGTATATTGAATCAATATGAACCGAGACAAACATGCAACAATGTGTTTTTGATTACATTTTATTTTTTGTAATAGTTGTCATCCAATGGCATATGTAAAGCAATTGGTTTTTCACCATAAAATCTTGATTCTTGTTTCTTGATACTATTGCTTGGTAAAATATACCATCGTGCAACCAAACTCGGAAGTGGTTTTTGGAAACTAACGTACGAGGAACGATTGCAAAATCTGCGACAGCCCACTCCCCTGCAGAGTAGCCTTCGGAGTGATGAGATATTAACATACAAAATAATAAATACCCCACATCATCCATTATTCGTCCATTTATTCAAATACCGTGAGTCACAATATACACACAGCCACTCAGCGACACTACAAATTTCCCATTTCCGTGTCAGTTGTCGCCGATATTTTTATTCTGTTCTATGCCCCTCCCGATACTTTTGTCATCGCTTCCAGTGTCGAAACTTTCATTCGAAATTTGGACACTTATTTGTTGCATAACGATTTAACGACACCTGTGTACTGACTCATGGTGAGTATTCAACTGGGCAATA
>JACCGJ010000545.1:0-29572 GCA_013407085.1 Atriophallophorus winterbourni | reverse complement strand
ACTCCACATTAAGCGCGTCACCTCCCTGGTCACTTGACGATTGTATCCCTGAGGTCAAACATTCCCACGAGTCCCACAATGCAAAAGAAAACCAATCGGTCAAACTCGTTTATGACGCTCAAGACAAAAATTCGAACGCAAACCATGTGACCACAACACTGTCGTGACCCTTTTCTGTCTCGGTTGTCGCTTCGATCGGATTTGTCAGTCGCCTTCGTGCCAACGAGTATGCCCTCACCACCAATGGCTTATTTGCTCGATTATATGTTTGCTAGCGGCTGACGTTATCTATCTCATGCTTCAAGGGATGGTGTCGCTCGGACCGTTCTAGAAGGCAGTATGATTGGTATGCTATCAGGAATGATGATAGCATAGACCGTTCTATCAATCGAGACGTTGTTCTTAACCCATCTGTCAGGATAACGGATCCAAATCGGAATGGAACGTCGAGCAGAAGCCCGAGGTTCAATGTGTCCAGTTTGTGTTGACCGTGTATTTATAGAACAGCAGCAAATTCAAAATATGAAGGTACAGATTAACCCTTGAAAAACGTGGGTTGCGGAGGTAGATAAAGCAATCAAAAATAACAACAGTGGGTTCAACGGTTCAACCAAATCTCAACAAGCTTGACTTTTAAGGAAATCCGCATGCAGTGCATGGGAATTATCAATGGGGGTAGCATTTATAAGTCGATCGCAAGAGAATAAATTCTGTCTGAGGAATGGTAAACGAGTACCGATGGTATGCCACTGTTGGATAAGGCTGGTACGACAAACCTGTCCAAACACATGTTTATTGGTGTTAAACCCATAACCATGAAACAAAATATTCATTTGCATGCATTTCCATCACACACCCCACGTCCGGTTTCGTGCTGTGTGCACTCATCAGGTAGGGACAGTCAGATCACGATCCGCTTGCGGTTGAAACAGTGGAGGAATGGTAAATGAGGATAGCATTTATAAGTCGATCGCAAGTGAACAAATTTTGCCAGAATATGTTTTTCAATTTCAATGAATAGATCAATTAATGGGCTTAATCAAAAACAGTTTTTGTGTAAGCACTCAGACTGCTTCACAAATACCTAACTCGATGTCTGTGAATCATGAAATCACGCCTCAACTCACACACGGCTGCGTAGCCACAGGCTGCACGCGAGATTACTTAGTGTTGGGTGTAGAGAAACAATAACCGTAAGAAGCTGGCGTTTTCTACATGCAAATGAATTTAACATGATTTTATCAATCTATCTATCTATCTATCTATCTATCTATCTATCTATCTATCTATCTATCTATCTATCTCTCTATCTATCTATCTATCTATCTATCTATCTCTCTAATCTATCTATCTATCTACTATCTATCTATCTATCTATCTATCTTCTATCTATCACTCTGTCTATCTATCTATCTATCTATCTATCTATCTATCTATCTATCTATCTATCTATCTATCTATCTATCTATCTATCTATCTATCTATCTATCTGTCTATCTATCTATCTCCCTATCTCTCTGTCTGTCTCTGTTTGATCGTCATTCTATCTTTATATCTTCGGCTTAACTCATAGTTATCTACTGTCCGTCTAAATATAGTGTATTCAAAGCTGTTTACAATTTTCCCCGCTTTCCCCCATTCCATGTACCGATCATTGTTAATCCCGCTCGGCTCTCTTTGTATCTTTCCCGCCACAGTCATGTACGCAGACTTTTTGGCCGCGTGCAAAATTCCCCAACGTGAAAAGCGTCTTCTCTCGATTCAACGCCTCCTCGGGATCATGGAGTGCTACCCGAACCATCCGGAATATCGTGCGCACCGCGCCACACTGCGCTATCTCGCCACGCATTTGGCACGCGTCAGTGCCCGTGAAACGGTGAACAAGATGACCGCGTACAATTTGGCACTGGTGTTTGCGCCGAACCTTGTGCAACCTTGTGAAGACAGCCCAGAATTGCTCATGACCGATTCAAAGTATAAAATCATGGTATGTGTTACGGCAGAGCACATGGTGTGCACGATCCTGACGTTTCGCTGTTATGTCGATTCACTCTCATTGCCTATACTTGTGCGGCATTTCTGTGCTGTACGGCTAACATCGTGCTAAATTGATTGGCCAACGGTAGTGAGCTGCATGCTAAAACACGCGGGAGTCTCACTACCATTTCCTGTTCTTTCTTCTTCCTCATATCTGTCTAGGCCTGAGCAACCTGACAGTATCTTAGCCCACGTGCAGTCTCTGTCTGTGCGGCACTTTGTCTGGATCCGGCTTGTCCTTTCATACCATACCATACCATACTCGATAACGCAGTTTCTTTCCTGCTGCATTGTATGTGCCATGGCTGGTGATGAACTCACTAGCCCCCTGGAATACTGTTGCCTTGTTGGGCTCTATCAACCTCCACGAAAGCTTTCTGAGGTGTATGGTCTCTTGATGGTTGTAGATTGTTTGCTCACTATCGTAATTGCTTTGCGGGTTGGCAACCGGTTCGCCTGAGCTCATCAATTTTCGTCCATGTTAGTTCTCTCTTCCTGGCTTTATTCGAGGACCATGATGTTTTGCCATGCCATCGTTGATGCCGAACACAGATAAGTGAGCAATGTCGGTCACAAAATGGAGTGTGATGCTCCACGTCATTTAAAGTGATCGGGCAATGTCGGTTTTGTATTACTTTGCGCAACCAAATCTTCAACAGAACGTTCAACTCCTTTGCTTGTGGACGGTCTTGAGGCGTCACGCCTCGTCAAAATCAAGTCTGTATGGTGATTGATGATTTAGACCATAATCTGATGTCATTTTTGAATAACGATAATCTTCGGTTATCTCTCACACATGTGCCCACGCAGGCGTTGATTGCCTTTCATTTCCCCGTGCTGCATGGAATTGGACGCGGATCCCATCTGACCTATTACGGTATTGGTTTGCAATATGAATGGCTCACACCGGAAAACTCTGGATAGTTTATAAACAGTAAACATCATCCATTCGAGCAATATTTCCGGGTTTCATTGGTCACTTATGTAGGTCGGATGTATCAGAGTTAGAAAATTCCTAGCCTAATATCTTGTCATCTGCTTGCTGTTCGCCGAGTGATTAGATATCATTATCGACACTAACCCCGTGAAAATATCTGGCTTTACGAAGAGCGGTCTCACAATTGGGAATTTGATGAGGGCTGTTCATGGGGACGCATCCGCTTAACCGGGAACCCAAGGTCATTAAAAAGTCGTCAAAGCCTGACGTTCGACAACAGAATACCGTACATCAATGTCATCAGCTCTCTTGCCGCTTTTAATCCAATGAGATTGAGTACTTAACGTACTACTACTATTGCTACTACTACTACTACTATTACTACTACTACTACTACTACTACTACTACACATACTACTACTACTACTACTACTGCTACTACTACTACACATACTACTACTGCTACTACTACTACTACAAATTCTTTGCAACTTGAAATGTAGCTTTATGTGGGGACTAAGCTAAGTCCCTACCATTGAATATCTAGATACTACCCCTACTCTTGATGAGCTCAATAGGGCAATCGACCGCTTAGCGAATGTGAAGGCCCCTGGTGACGACGGAATTCCACCTGAGCTCATCAAATGCTGTAGGAGAGCATTGCTACAGCCTGTTCACATATTTGCTTCTTCAGTGCTGGCAGGAGGGGGTGTCTCACAAGAGATGCGAGGCACAACGATCATCACGCTATTTAAGAATAAGGGTGACAGAGGCGACTGCAACAATTACAGAGGAATCTCCCTTCTGAATGTTGTAGGCAAATTGTTTGCTGAAGTCTTACAGATCCGGCTACAAGATTTAGCTGATAGAATTTACTCCGAATCTCAATGTGCCTTCCGCAAGGGAAGATCAACCGTTGACATGATCTTCTCCCTGAGCCAACTTCAAGAAAAGTGTCGGGAGCAGGGTGTGCCATTATACGCTGTTTTTATTGATTTAACGAAGGCATTCGACTACGTCGGCAGGGAGGGTCTTTTCAAAATGCTTGATCTGATAGGCTTCCCACGACGGCTGCTCAAACTCGTTATTTCGTTCCACTCAGGCATGAAAGGCTCAGCCAATTTTAACAGTTGCAGTTCAGAAGCCTTTGAGATTCGCCGTGGCGTCAAACAAGGGTGTGTTCTTGCTCCCACGCTGTTCAGCATTTACTTTGCTCTGCTTCTTAAGCACGCTTTTAGTACGAGGACAGAAGGCATTTACATACGCGCGAGAAGTGATGGCAAGCTTTTCAACCTGAACCGGTTGAGAGCACAATCCAAAGTACGGGATGTGATAATCCGTGAACTGTTGTTTGCCGACGATGCAGCCTTTGCTGCTCACTCCCAAGAGAACCTATAGTCACTAATGGACTGTTTTTCGTCGGCATGCAAATACTTTGGGCTGACAATCAGTATGAGCAAGACCAAAATCCTTGGTCAATGGACTGTATCGCCTCCAATCATCACTGTTGTAAACTCTCAGCTTGAACCAGTACATCATTTCAGATATCTTCGTTAAACCATTGCGGATAACCTCTCGCTAAATACGAAGATTGATAAGCTGATTGGCAGAGTAGATGTCATTTTGTCCCGATTGAACTCTCGTGTTTGGGGTAACCGCAAGTTGACTGTAAAGAAAAAGATGATGGTATACAGCGCGTGCGTACTATATGCTTTACTGTACGGCAGTGAACCTAGACCACCTACGCCAGACACGGAGGCTGAATGCTTTCCATCTACGAAGCATCCGTCGTATCTTGAACATATCGTGGATGGACAGAGTGACTAACGCTGAAGTGCTTTCAAAGCTGGTCTACAGAGCATGTTCACCCTATTACGACAGCGCCGCCTGCGGTGGCTTGGTCATGTTTACAGAATGGAACATGGTCGTATTCCGAAAGATCTATTCTATGGTGAGTTGCAATTAGGAAGTCGACAATTAGGCAGACCGCACTTGCGGTACAAAGACGTTTGCAAAAGAGATACGAAAGCTTTCGGCATTGACCCTGCGAGCTGGGAAGAACTTACTCTTGACCGCTCACTTTAGAGGCATTGTGTAAAGTGTCATGTGCAAGCCGGGGAGGAGGAGATACAGCTCTTATCTGCTGAACGCATATCACGCCGCCGGCGTCTAACTGACGCCCTACAACAGAGTTCTGCCTATCGTTGCCAGCGCTGCGGGAGAGATTGTTCCTCCCGAATCGGACTGTTTAGTCATTCAAAAAGCTGTAAAACATGAAAATTCATTCGATTGTGATGTACATCCATGATCGACATCGACCGGAGGAGGCCAACAAGCGAAGTCCCACCACAGCTCCGGTGACTTGAATATTTGTGCAATAATCCAATAACCCCACGTTGGTTTATTTGTATATGATGTTTGAATGTATAAACGAGTAGTATATGACGTTCAAAAAGCAGAACGGAAGCAAACAACCGGTTTTGTGGTTTGTGACACTAATCAAGTATTTGTATGTAACCTGTATCCTTATATCATCAATACATTGTTATCAAATACATCCTTAGCTTGTTAGCAAGTACCGATGATGTTTCGCTGCTATACATGCATTACAAATGTAGCGCTAATTCGATAAAGAGAAGAGTTAAAAAACTTTTAAAAAATGTCAGCACCTTATATATCCGTTTAAGCATAACATGCGAGTTTCTCAACTCATATCAGCTTTATGACAGAGGGTGATTTACCTGGCTCTTGAATTATGATTTCCCGCTTCAGATTCGTTTCACGTGCCCAGATCTCATATTGAAAAATCCTTCATTCAATGTTTGTGAACAAGCAGAGATCCACAATGTCACGATAGTAAATTTCACGTTTTCCGTCATTCTCCGAGACATGTATTTCATTCTCCACAGCTTGTTGAAATTGTGATCAAGTATCATTCGTGGATTTTCTCCCCGGATCTCGGCATCGAGAGTGGATGCTCTATTCCAACCGATTCCGTGGAAGATTTGGTCTCGGCCGTAGCGCAGGTGGATGTTGGTGAAGGTCTAAGCGGCGCGCCTCTTCTCGCCTCATGCAGTGTGGAATGTGATGAACCAGTACCGGAACCAGAAAGGTTGGATGGTAAGTAGAACGGTGTTTAGGTTTTCATCTCCTCTTCTGGGTAATTTTCTCGCAAATTTGCTTCATTAAATCATCCATCCCACGTGAGAAACTCGTCGAATGAGGTAACGGTCCTCCTTCTTGGCTTGTATAATTCAAAACGATTGTTCCCCGTATATTATTCTGCCTTTTGCATGTCATCAGGTGACATCCAGTTATTGGTGTGCGAACTGTTTCGAGCCGCTGCCGATTTACCACCGCCACCTTCGGATATCGACTTGGAGACGGCTGAAGAGCCCGGGCCATCATCAGATCGACCGTCTGACGTGGTGGTCACTGTCCCTCGACCTCGTTTCACCTCGATTCCGAGTGGCACCTGGTCCTCGGCATCGCTGCGCGGATTGGATGCCCCATGCCCCAGGGAAGATGGCCGATTTCGGCCCGATTTGATTTTCACACAAGAGTCGGATGTGGATGCGATTTCGGAGCCTGGAGATAGTGACCATTCAGGAGATGGCGTCCCGACAATACTGTAAGTGTTAATCGTACACGTGGGATTGGTGGCTTCAGCTTTGTATAACAAATATTGGGTCGTGGCTTATGATTCTTAGTTTAGTTTAGTAAAATTCCAGGACAGGACAACATAAATCCTCCGTATTTCATGAACATTTCGGTCATTTCATCTTCAGCGTAGTACCGTTATTCAACCATTTTGAGATTAAAATTTCATACGTTGGAGTGATTTTATTCTTCGTTCTCTTCATAATCAAATCCATCACTCAAATAATTTCTGTTTTCACGATTACGTGACAGGCTCACGAGCTATCGTAGTTAAACTAAACGGGTCTGTTTTATTTTATTATACATGTGATTTTATTTCACTCGCTTGTTCTCCCTTTTTCGACAGTCCTGTAACCCGCTCTCGTGTTCTGCCAACCAATTTGGGAATGAAACTTGATAGTAAGCGACATTGTTTTATTTGTTGTTGTTGACTACTTATTATTTCTCAGTAGCATGATTTACCACAAATAACTCTAAATGAGGATCTAGTTCACATGTCGGGTGTTGGTTTTCGGCTACATTCTCATCTTTTTGAAATGTTCTATATTTTTTCGATTTAGGTATTAGTCCTATTAGTTTGTATAGATTTTGGACAGGGGTTGGTGATGGCGTCAAAGTTCTGCAACGATACGTCATGATTGTTGAGAGCGACAATATTGACGAAAGATTCAAAAGCTTCATTCGAAAATTATCCCAATGCTGTGGAACTAGCTGACAAGACGTACGACTAACTGTTATACAATCCAAGTTAATTCGCCGTTGTTGCATACGCAGATGTCCACCGGGGACTCACAATAATTACCGTAAAAATGCTGAAAGATCAGCACCCTTTCTATCGGGTGATATCCTATCGCTAGTACAGCTTCGTGCTCAAGAACCTAGAGATTGTAATCGGTCCTATTGACCTCAGTGATCAAAGGTAGTAACCTACGTTGATGACAGAATCCCCGGTACTTATTGTTCATTACTGTGACATAATTTCTATTTCCCCCTCATATCTGTCTAGGCCTGAGCAACCTGACAGTATCTTAGTCCGCGTGCAGTCTCTGACTGTGCGGATCAGGCTTGTGCTTTCATATCATATGTAATGTGACATAAATATCACGCAGTTCTGCCTGCTATCAATCTGACGTGGTGTAAATAATTCATGTTGCATTTTATTCTCAGACCTCCGACATCTAAGCCAAGGATGTTTGGATCAGTACGCGAACGAGGCTCGGCAGTTAAGTTTGAAAATGGCAGAGTCTCGTCGTCAGTTGGAAATATCCGTTGCACAGCGGATGCACGCTGAACAATTGTTGAAAGAAGCGCGAACGAATGACACTGAGGAATCGTCAATCGCTGGCTGTTCCACGACTATCCAGCCGGACACTATTTGCGCGGAAGCCAAGACCCCTCCAGGTTGGTTGGGATTGCTCATTCTCCCTCGTATATGTCTAAGCCTGGGCAACCTGACAATATCTTAGCCCACGTACAGTCTCTAACTGTGCGGTACTTGGCCTGGATCAGGTTTGTGCTTTCATACCATACCATCCGTGCTGTACGGCTAACACCGTGCTAAATTGATTGGCCACCGGTAGTGAGCTGCATTCTGAAACACGCTGGAGTCTTGCGACCATCTTTATTCTCTATTTCTCATATCTGTCTAGGCCTGGGCAACCTGACAGTATCTTAGCCCACGTACAGTCTCTGACTGTGCGGCACTTTGCCTGCATAATTAATACATTTACGTTTGATAACGGTTCAATAAACCTTCCGAGCTATGATGGAAATCATGATGTGTATGGCGTAAATATCGTGGGGATCAAACCGTCACATAAGGTGCGCACTAAAAAACCCGTACTAGTAACCTTTCCAAAGTCGGTGCATCACGTCTTCTTGGCTGGTGTCCTCGCGATCAGATATCGCAGTAGCTAGTTACGCTTCAGGATATTTCCCGAAACCGTGTTCAATGGCGGTCTTGCACTAAGCATCTTCTTGGAGTGTTTGCTTAAACTTGTATGTTGTCAAGCGGAGTGACGAGAAAAGCTTGTTATGATGCATGCCAGTGAAATCCACAATGAAGCTGTCGTGCTGATGTCGTTCTACTCGTTCACGAAACTCGTTTGAATGCATGTTCTATTCGAGGTGTAGGCACCTCATTCAGGTTGTTTTGCCCAGTCCTATGGAATCCGTAGCTATTTAAGTCCCACCCATCTTTTAGGCTTTTACTTTTTCATCTTATCGACATCGCCGCGAAGGTTTTTGCAGTGATTCTCTTATGCCGCTTTACGGAAGAGAGGGATATACGTACGCGAGTCAACCAAGACGGTTTTCGTCGAGGTCGGGGCTGCGTCGACCAGCTGTTCACATTGCGTCGGATTCTGGAACATCGTTACCGCTATCATCGACTTTGAAGCTGCATTCGACTCCGTCGACCGAGATTCGCTGTGGAGTGTGATGCTGGCGGATGGTATGCCGGAGAAACTTGTGCGCATGATGCAAGCGTACTATTCATTCACGCAGAGCCGCGTACGCGCATATGGAATGGTGTCCTCCACGTTCCCCATTAGGACTGGTGTCCGGCAAGGGTGTCCTTTGTCCCCTGTGCTATTCAACTTCGCGATCGATTGGACAATGAAGCAGGCGCTTTCAGATTACGCCGGTGTGATACTGAGTCCGAGCGTTTCGATTGCCGATTTGGAGTACGCCGACGACATCGTAATCTTGGGGGATGATCCTGAAACGCTTCAGACGACCCCGGAACGCCTCAGCTCATTTGCTTCTATGCTGGGGCTACGAATCAACACGCGCAAAACTAAGTATTTTACCACCGCCACTGGACCTCATCTGCCTCTCAAGATTGGTGGCGAGAACTTGGAGATGGTGAACAATTTTCGTTACCTTGGTTCGTGCGTGCTACCGTCAGGCCAAGCCAGGGATGAGATACCGACCCGTGTACAAGCTGCGCGCACGGCGTTTTCGCGACTACGTTGGGTTCTATTTAGCCGTAGAGAAATCAGCCGACGTACAAAGCTGCGCGTCTACAGAGCGGCGATTCGCCCAGTTCTCACTTATGGATGCGAGACGTGGCCTGTGCGGGTGGAGGATATGCGGAAACTAGAGGTTTTCGACCACTGGTGTCTCCGACGCATCCTCAATGTTCGATGGGATGAGCGGGTAACGAATGACGAGGTTCGCCACCGTTGTTTTGATATCCCTCGCCTGAGTTCGATATTGCGGCAACACCGACTGAGATGGTTTGGCCACATCCTGAGACGCTCGGACGCTGAACTAACCAGGATGACACTATCGCCGACACCCTGCGCAGAATGGCGTTGTCGTAGCGGAGGACAAGTGAAGACTTGGCTCGCCACCGTGAGATCGGACGTGGAGCTGTTTGGCCTACGATCGGTTTACGGATGGCGCACGTGGGACCGGACCTGGCTTACAATCTGCGCGGATCTCGCTTCTAACCGCCGAGCGTGGGCTGCTGCAATCCGTGATGTCAATGAAGCCGACTCATCCTCCAGGAGGAGATAGTCGCACTAAAAAAACTTTTTCATCGTTGTGTGGCAGTCAAGCACTCAGTACATGCTGCCGGTGTAATGCTGTCTGTGATGATGATGCTAATTGGCTCACGCTTAATAAACATGCATAGATATTTAAAAGATGGAACGAGCTTTTTCCTCAACAATTTGATCAGCTCCCTTAGGAAAACATCACCGATCCCCTCCTTTTATTGATCGTTATCGTTAGCTTTGACTTGAAGAAAAAGATGAAAAAGCAATCATTCGGGATTTCATAAAACATTATTGGTAGTGAATATGCATAGTCTTCGTGCTCACTAACTGTTGAAATTCATTGTTCAAGGCTATTTCCCAGGACATGGAATTAGTATGTATTCACCCTTCTGTTAAAAACTACCGATATCACAGTTTTATTCCTACCGTTTCATTGTTTATTTGATTCTGAAATTGTGCATTGTTTTAAGTTAATTTTTTTCACATTCACTCTGAATTCATAACCGCTAAACTATTCGGTCATTTCTTTCATACACAGATGACCCAAGCAAATTATAATTCGCGTGAGTTAAAATCTCTTGGTGTGCACTGAACATGTAGTCTGCGTGGCATATTTATATTCTTTTTACTCCTTTCAGTTGCTCCTTCTTGCCAGAAATTCTTCCAGGTGCTCCAGTGTACATCGTAACGCGGCAGTCATTTTTTGATGTATTCTACTTATATTTAGTAAGTAGTTTGAAAACTAATTTGCTTGAGCGATTGCGATTGACCATCGTCATGATGCGTATCTCGTGGATTGTTTTCTCGGTTTATTCTCACACTGATAAACTTTGCCGCTCTTTTTCCATGTCAAATCAAAAAGGTATAATTTTAATACGTAACCTAAATTTTTCTTAACAAACGAGCACGCAATTTGGGGTAACGGAGACAGAACATCCGAGACTATATTTTTACAGCTCTTTGATGCTAGTTTTTTCTGATTGTTTAATATAAACAACTCGATGGCTATTTTTTTGATGTATTCACTTCCCATCACATATCTGTCATACACATTTATGTTTGCTCGTCTAAATCTAGACCAATCATGCGTTGTCCTCATTCGAGCCTTTTAAGCTTTCCATCGTTCCTCTCTCCTGTTCTGGTTTTTACACTTTGAGACAATTCAATTACGTTTATCGATATCCTAGAGGCCACTTCTCGACATAGTTTTGCTTCGTTTGCGAAATTTCAACAGAATATAGCATTGATCAGATTTATTTATATAGACTACTGATGAGTACCTCGCTTTAGATTTTTAAGGAATGTCCACTGAACTCGAGTATCGCTCGCATTCGATGAGTATTCTAGAAATGAGAATTATTTATCCGAAAACCCAATTGATCAGATTTAATTTACTCTCAAACATTCTACCACAATGGTTGAACATGTATGCTATTGTTGATAAAGTTAGCATGAATAACCTGTTTTATCACATGTATGTAACCCACGGTTTAAACAAAAAACCTTCAAATTGGGATAACCGTTGCAGTATTTCCTGCCTAGTTACCTTCATGCATCCCGTTCTAATAAATTGACCACTGATTAAGCCAAGCTTTCATGGTAGGCGTGAAGACATACGTATCCACTTAATGAGTGCATCAATTACAATTTCGGTGGTGACAGGTAGCTATTCTCAAGCGTTTCTCTCATTCAATCCACTTGTTTTACCTTGTACATACTCCTGTTTTGTATGCTCGTTGTTGATCTTTGTCTTTCATTGTAGCATTGTTCTCACATTCCCTGCATCTACACACCACCACGGGTTCTAACTGTTTGTTCTCATCAGATGAGGACAATATGATTAGGTTCAGTGAGTCTTGAATGAATAGTGAAGTGGTATAACTGAGTGTGACGGTTAAATTGGGTTGGTACAAAGAACCGCCATAGTAATATGCAGATTTAAAAAGTGATTCTCGTCCAAAAACTCGGGGAGCTTATAAAAGACCTATGTATTGTGATGTTCACATCCCCGCCCCTTACACTCTACTACCGTTTATTGGCTATATGCCGTCATCGAGTCGAGACAGTTAGATCAGGTTAAATGACCCTTGAAACAGTAGTAAACGTCGGTATATTCAACAGTATCACTCAGCAATAACTTTGTTTATCTTGCATTTTGTCTGGATTTTGCAGTTGGCATCGGTCGTGCCGTTGAGCTCAGCCTGAGTAGTTCTAAACTATAAACATACCATTCTATTTTCAACGTTAAATTGGATTGGCTATGTCTCCACCGAGAAGTTTGAATTTTTTAACTCACGATCGAAATTTGCCTGAAATGATCCAAGTGCAAATTTTTCTCGGTAACTCACACATTTCGCACAGTCGACTAGACACTTCACGACGTCTCAATCTTCAATTTGTCTGTTCAACTTCGAATAATCGATACTTTTCTTCTAGCCACTGACAATAGTTCCCAACGTCCCTCGTTCATGGTTCACCGTGCCAACACCCGGTCTTCTTGAAACCAACCAATTGATGGATTAGAAACATTTCCATGTCATTTCATCCAATCACGCGGCAACTTGTGTCAATCATGAAGATTTTGTGTTTTTCGTAATTCTCTTGCGTCTTTCATGATTTAATTACCCATTCTAGAACACAAATCCATCTCCAACTGATTCCCGCATTCCTACTCCTTCACATAATCCGCGTCAATTTATTATTATTATATATATATTCTGCTTGATTCGTCGATTGTTTCTATTCTGTTTCTCCCTACTTACTCATTTTAATGTATGTTTTTCCTGATCTCGAGTTCTGCAATCACTTATTTTTGTAATTATTTAAACTTGCATTGTGATGTCCACTGTTCAACTACTTCGAGCCAGCAAAAGTACACCCAGTACGTATACGTTATCGCGATTCCCTTTCAATCATCTCATAGTGTTTTGCTTTCATTGAACCAAACTTTGGCTTTACACGTTATTACCTTATTTACGTGGTTGTTTCGCTCTTCCGTAATTGTTCTTTCTGTTCCGTATTCCACGATTCAATCTTTTGTGTGCTTCTGTGTGAACACGGTTCGATTTCTCGTTTGTGGGGAAAAAGACTTTCGATGAAACGTGTTTTTTATTTCTCTCGGCTGTGGGTGGCTGGAAATAATAAATATTTATTAGTACTTGGGTTTTTGTTAGTAGTACATTATGCAAACATTTTATCAAAATGCGATTTTTTGAGAATATGTTGTTTACATTTGTGACTACTCATCCGTATTAAGCCCATCGAAATATTCACAAAGTTTATCACGACGTTCCATAATGGATATGCACTGCGGATGAGCTCAAATAATAGTTAAACGGGAGTCCAGTGTTTCTTCGTGTTCAACTTGGTGAATTTTTCGATGGGATTGGTATGGATGAGTAGTCACAAACTGGAATCACCTTGTTATCTGATTAAGTTGGAACTCAAAGGCAATTAATGATAGAAAATATTTAGATACATGCAAATTCATCACATCCCAAGTCCGGTTTTATTCTGTTTGCACTCATCAAGTAGGGACATAGGATCAGAATCCGCATGCGCTTGAAATAGTGGAAGAATGGTAAACAACTTGTGCTTGTATGCCACTGTTGGATAATGTGGGTACCACCAACATGTTCAATCACATTAGTGCACACTCATGTAGACTGCGGTTTAACCCATGATCATGAACAAAAAATATCATTTGCATGCATTTCCATCAAAGACAGCCGACAACCGGTTTCGTGCTGTTTGCATTCATCAGGTAAGGACAGTAAGATCAATATCCGTATGCGCTTTAAACTGTGGAGGAATGGTAAATAAGTAGCGCTAGGCATTCCAGTTTTAAGTTTATATAAACCTTGAAGGACGCGTTTCGAAGTGACATTTATTTCACTCATGACAACCGTGGTTGAAATCTTGTGATTTGGGATGTTTATTGCATGTTCTCTCGGGCTGAATACAGATGAATAAAACGTGGCCAAGGCATCAGCTGTTTCTGATGCTGTCGCTGTTGGTCCAGCTGACCTGTTCACGGACGATGTTATATATGTGGTTTGCTACTACTAGCCCATCCGTGGGTGTGACAGAACACGCGGTTTTATCTTAGCTTGATCGTTAATCATAAGATAATGTATGTTGGGATGAACTCCATCATGTGTGATATCCGTTCTTGGAAATACAACTTGTATTTGAAGAAAAATTTATTTACTTTGTTCAGCAGTAGACAGAAGGTTTCATAGGAATCTTGTGTTTTGTTAATGGTGTCGTCAAGCAATGTTTCTTACTTTTATCCAGTGACAAGTTCTGCTTCTTAGTCTAAATTCGTGGTTTTTTGAGTTCCTGAGGAAAGATTCGAAGCTCACTTTGATTGAATTCTTGATATTAGAACCTTACCCAAAACACATGTACGTCGCTGGTTCCATAGAATCTAAATACGAAGGTCACTGCGCATTTCAGAGTAATCTATACCAACTTCCAGGAATCCAGCGAAACACTTTTTGCGAATAAAAGGAGACACGACCGAGAACAATGGTCCAACCACTGTCCATTGATAGGCTTAGAACCCACCAGACCAACAGCAGTCAAACGTTTGGTTTGTCACCGAAGCTCCTCACATCTCGGTGAACCACGTCTACTGAAATTAGCAAAACGGTAAGAAAGATATTGAAAATGTTCTTTTAAATTGTTACTTGCTACGTTGATTTCCAGACTACAATCTACGCCGATATGCACTCGTGGAAAAAAGAACGTATCGATTTTCTTAAGAAGAAAAAAAGAGGGAAGCCTAGTCCTTCTATGCGTTCCAGGGCTACCAATTAAATTGAGGCTGTTAAGCAACCAAATCACGAAAACAAACACTGGCTTTTCATCGCAACGATAGCAACAAAGGAATGTCTCGCTGCGAGTAACATCAGGATATCTGATCATTCAATTACAAATCTGATTGACACAATCTTTTGAAACCCACTTCCCAAATAAGTGCTTTGACAAACACTGTGACGTCGGAATAAGATTATTGAAGCCAGCCACAGAAACATAAGAGGGAGCATAGTCGTGCAAAGATACTGAAAACTCAAACTCAGAAGACGGTGCAATTAACCACAAAAGTCCGGCTCTCATGGGGTCAGATCAATACACACAATTTATTCAGTTGTGTATTGATTAATGTGCAATATTCATGTAAAAAAATACTGCGCTGGCCCCAGTTTACTGAAATCCTCAAGTGGTTCCTTCTTACACACACGCACACGCCTGGAAAACAAATTACCCAAACATATATTTTCAATCGACATTTCATATCTCCAAGTCATAATTAAAATTACTTCTGCTCCTCTTATGACCCACATAGACGCAAATAGAAATGTACTATTTGTATATCTTTTATACCTATAACTTATGCTGTTACAATGGACTGCGGAAATCGTGGGAGGTACTACCGAACAATTAAACTGTGGTTGCAAACAGACCAATTAAATTGTGAATATAATCAACCCAAACTTGGGAATGGTGACAGTACGACAAAAAAACTCGTTCACACAGTACGTGGCTTTTTAAACGATCCTCAGGAGAGAAGCAAAACGTGTTGCAAACATTGATAACCCAGAGGGTAGACAGTAAAATCATGAAATAGATATGAAGACCAAGAAAGGATAGCGGCATGAAAATCAGTGGATTGCGAAACGACGGTGTATAAGACAGAAGAAACAAGTAAAGTCTATGGAGACCGTTCCGAAATAAGTACTTGTGAAACATCATAATCGAAGCACTGGGGGCACAGAAATTCTTAAATTTCGGAAGAGCAATCAAGTAACTGCAATGTCTGTGGAGAAAATTTCCAACGTGAGATGAGTGAAGGGAATGGATAAAATTAAAGTTGTTACACAATATTGGCTACTCGAGGGTAGAAGAAGAAGAAGAAGAAAAATGGCTTTATTCGAGTACACGAATTTTCAGCGATACAATTAATTCGACCACACGTAATAAAATGTACATTAAAAAATACATGTCAAATAAAGATGATCCCACTTCAGTTATTATACTGTCAGTTTCTTCTTCAAATCGAGAATAACTTTTGTATGATCAACCAAATATCGAGCCAGGTAAGGAATGAAAGAATTTTTGAATTTCTCAGTTCTTGCATACGGGACGATATGTTGACTACGCGTGGCTGGGAACGATCTGCAAGCCATAAGGACCTCATGCAGTGGGTGTGCATTATCAGACGATATGACTCTGACCACTCTGTCACATTCACGAAAGTGGCGTTCGACGATCATATCACGAATTAACTCGGTGGAGGAAGAGCTCAATCTTGAAATTAATTTGATTCCTCTTCTGATCATCAAAAAATCCTTTTCAAAAAGACCAGGGAAAATTATAGGGGATGCGTAGATTAAAATGGGAACAATGCAAGAAAAAACAAAACATCTAACTACATCAGGAAGAACAGCTAAAGAACGCAGACGTAAGGCGTAAAATGATAACCTTCTAACCTTCAATTACTGTGCAGTCACATGATCGGTCCATTTGAGACTCTGTGATAAAATGTCGCCAAGATACTTGAAACATGCGCTTCTGCTGAAGTTCGAGCCATTGAAGGAAATCGTGGGAAATCCTTGAAGCAGAGTTCAACGACGCTGACCAGATAAGTTTGAAAATATTACCTCTTTGCATTTTTGAGGGTTTAACGATAAGCCGAGCGATGATGACCACTGGCCAATATCATTGATAATAAATTCAGATGTGGGAGAGTCAGCACGTCTATGGTGGTCAAAAACAACAGCAATGTCATCAGCATATTTTAAAGTCTAACGCTCCGGGCGTGAAAACGGCAAGAATTGAACCATATGGCTACAAATCACAATACGACTAGTAAAGTATTGTTGACAGGCCATCTAACACTCGTTAACGTCATATAATTGCATAATAAACCGGTATTCGGTGGATTATCAGAAGCAGGTTCGAGAGTCACGTGCCGTGCGCAAACAGTTTATCTATACATACTCAGGTGATGCGATTCAGACCACTTTAATAAACGTGCTCTCCACAAAGTCTAGACTTCTGACTCGCTACAACGAGAATTTATCTCAGAAGCGTTTAACGCACATCAGCTAAATCTGTCGATCTATTTACAATATCGATCTGGAGTTTAGTGCGCACAGGTTTTGTTCTACAGAGAATGAGACCACGTAAACCAGATGAGCGGATCAATAGTGCAGGTTCGCGCCATATTAGCCTATACGAGAGGTCGCACTCTAGAAACCATGAAAGCAAACACGAAACACGATAAAACCATGATAGTTTATGTGAATCTATAAAGCTTTTTTGTCCAAAGCATATTGGTTCGTTTTTGCAAAACAGCGGAGTGCACTCATGGTGCATCCGAATACGTAATTGAAAAAGTCACTGTAAATATCGTGAATAAATTTCGCTAATCTGATTCAAAATCGTGGGTTAAGTTAATCTCGTTGGTTCACTTTGTTACAGTCGAAAACACCTCGGATGCTTACATTGTGAAAAACCTAGCAATCATCAATTAAACCCAGTTTGCACGCATTTTCATCACTAACATCAATGGTCATCGTTTAAAAATCGTCCAAAACTATTGCAATTTCATTGAATAGATTCATTTCCTCAATTCAAAACAAAGTGCATCGTGTCTTTATGACATCAAATATACCAAAAATCCTCGTTTGCATTTATCTCCATCACACACACCATGATTGGCCTCGCGCTGTTTGTACTCAGGTACGGAAGTACGTGTTGCATATGCATTTAATCAAATAGCGGATCTGTACACATTTGTGTACACATGCAACCGAACACACTTCCTGTGTCAACATTATTCAACAATGTCTTCTAAGTTCAATCTTTATATGCATCTATTTCCATCACGCACACACCGTGGCTGCGTTCATGCTGCTTGCACTTATGAGTTATGGAGAGTACGATGAGGATTCTGGTGACATCTAGTGATGATCCGCTTGATTGCAATGCTATTCTTGGGTCTGGTTTCACGTCTACGGGATGGATTTTTGTGAATATATTTCACTGAAATGTTTTGCGTACATTTGCGCAGTGACACTCGTATTTTGATTCGATAGTTTCACCTGAACCTTCAGATGAACAGATGGCTTCTTCCTATTTACATTTTAATACCCGAAATGTTTTGGTCAGACATATCCTTGACAGTCGGTGTTATAAAGTTTTAGTCTTGATGAGGATGAGGATAAGCGCTCTGCAAGACACTCCGGTAGATTTATATCAGTTGAGCATTCGCGTGCAAGTTTCTCCGGATAAATATATTTTGTCTGATTAGCATTTTACACTATATTTTCCGATTTTTCGGTAGTCGTAATGGTATCCAATGAGTTCTGAGCGTTACTAGAGTTTCAAATGATGTCGTTAACGTTTGTATGCTGTTCTCTAAACTCATGCGATCATTTAGATAGCCATGCTGGACACTTGTTCATGCAGGGATTCCCTCGTTTGGTTTTCTTAGACAATGTGTACAGACGCAGGAATGTTTTCAACATTTATGCTTGATATCACCTCTGCTTTCAAAGATTTGTCACATTTCACGTGACACGTGTTTGAGCAGTTGCGACACGAAACAATTTCTCACAGACGACACATGGTTGCAGAACAGCAGATTGTTGGGTATGATGTGTGTATGATGGAAATGCATGCATCAGATATTTTAATAGATATCGCATGGAAAAAATAGCATGACACCACGTTAAGTTTTAGTCTCCATGGCACAGCAAGATTTATTGGGCAAATTTGAGCGTAGTGGGTACTTGAACAGGGATAATAATGATATTCGTTAAACATTGACTGAACATTGATACATGCAAATATCCAAGAACTATATAAGGTGTGTAAGTGAGCAGTTGAAAAGGGAATACAATACATTTTTCAACACAAATATATTTGAGGATCGGAACAATAATTAATTTTGACCCTGTAATTGAAGACCGGGCTTTTTACAGAAAATCCAATTCAAAATAGATATTCTTCTTCTTTTAGAACGAAAACAGAAAGGTGTCCTGTTCAGTATTCTCTGTGACACGAACCTTGGAGCCCCGCTACTGATATGTCATGTTCTGTTTGCACAGGCCTGACTTTTGAACATATTTTCTGACCACATGGACAGACGTTCGCTCAGTAGTAAATTTAAAAGATTTAAAACCCGCATGAATAGCATGCTTTCTTTATATATTTTTTGTCTCTGATGGTCAAGTATTCTAATATAGGTTGTTTAGCGTGAAGGTCAAATCCCTAGTGGTGGGTTGAATACTAATTATTCATGTTTCATGTCCTAACGCGGCTTCTGTAAAAGAAGATAAGGCAAGCAATAGACGTCTGCTATCAAGATGTCTACAACTTATTTGATCGATATCCTTATAGTTCGTAGATTTAAGAATGCGGAACGTGTCAGGAACAGCTACATCATGAAAGTCAAATACATCACTAAGTCATCTCCACTGTAGCCGATCATGTTTGCGCTGCACTGATTTACCAGTTGCATTATCAGCTTCTGGGTCTTCCAAAAGTATTGAACTTCGATCATCCATCTGCTTCGTTTGGGTTTGTTGCTGAGGGTTTCGGTTCCTTTCCCACCAGGGCACATCGGCGGAGACCGTTGTTGGGTCTCCTCACCCTTCCAACGCAGGATAAAAGCACAGTTGACCGTGATTTTGAGCAGTCTTTGTTGCTCCAGATTTGATGAGGTTGGTTTACGGTTTAGTCGTACCAATGATAATGGTTCAACTGCCTCAAAGTCCATGCTGCTGCACAACTTTCTCCATTCTTCTTTATCGTGCTTTAGCCTGTCCCCTAGTAAGGTGGCACTTGTTTCCTATACGTTGTTGCAAATCCCCTTTTGGTCCACGGAGTGACTGTAGGCTGGGTGTCTGTTGCTCTCGCTGGTTACGGGACGTTTCAACTGACTTAGATCAAATATCTATCGTGTGCAATATAGGAGTATTTTGCTTCGTAACTTTCGCTTCTCAATCGAACCAGCCAAACCTTTTGATCAGCAGATGAGCAGCTGCGCATTTATTTTTGAATTGACTTTCGAACTTTTAGCAATTAATAATTTAACTGTATTATATCTTTAAATATTGAATTTTAGCTGTTTCAGTTTATCATGCTTGCTGCTTAAGCTATGTAAGTCTCGCATAAGAGAGTGGTTTAAATGTTAATAACCCTTTGTCCAATGGAATCAAGTCAGTAGAAGCCGTCATCCTGGGTGATACAGGACCACGCGTGCAGGCCTGAAACATTGATATAATGATACACAAGTTTCGTTTTTGCGTCACTGTTGGGTAAGGTTGGTACGACCAACCTGTTCAATCACATGATCCTCCAATTATTTAGACATTGTTTGATCCCATGACCAAGAATAGAAAAGCTCATTTGCATGGAACTCCTTCACACACACCACAAGGCCGAGACAGTGGGGTCAGGATCCGCATGTTTTTGAAACAGTGGACCAATGGTAAAGTTCAAATACATGATTTCCCACTAATGTAGACGTGTTGGGAACACATGACAATGAATAGAATAGCTCATTTGCATGCATCTCCATCCCACACACACCCCACTAGCGGATTCGTGCTGTTCGAACTTATCGGGTAGAGAAGGTCGGATCAGGATATGTGTATCGACTAAAGTCGTTGGTTAACGCGTAGGCCACCCGTTTCTTATTTCGACAAATTCAAAATAACGATTCGAATTTACTTCCTTACTATTAGCAAGATTAATAGACAAAAGCAATGGACAAACCTTAACTGTACCGGGTTGTACAAATGATGTGAGCCAACTATGCTCAAATGTTCCAAATGGCAACAATGAAATTCAGCCAATGCTTGCAAGATAGTCTGCCAAATTATTAACAACAAGGGATAAAATTACCAATAAAATGATGAACAATCTTCTCTGTTTTCTCTAAATACCACGTGCAGACAGGCAGGCAGGCTACGGTGTGGACGTACAAATTTGTGCTCGCATACTTTTGGATCTTATTGCTCGCTCTATTGACAGATCTAGACGGTTCTTATAGCATTAAACTCGTCTCAACTTCCTCATTCGGAATATACTATTTTCAAGTCGGATAAACGTGAATTCTTGAAAATCAAATTTTCAAGTTTCTACCCAACATTACATACGCGTGCAACATTGCTTCCAATCCAGAATAACGCAACAACTCGGATACTATCAGGAAGATCTCGCTATTTGGTATTTACTGACAGTTATTTCAACACTGTCGGATCAAATCTCACATAACAGCCTTTGCGTGAAAGTGTACGCCATTTTATTGTCCGTTGGATTGCACTGCATCGCATCCCCTCGTTCTTGCACTCCACCGAGAGACACCGATCAATAATCGACCTCTTCACCCAGTGTATCGACTCGATCTCGCGAAATTGTAACAATGACAGACAAAGTGACCCTAAACGGACCTGACGTGGCCTTAAACGGACCTGACGACGAGGCTTGTAAAAAATGCAAACTTTATCCAACAGCTCGGTACGACCGATGAGTCTGTGAATCAGACCTGTAGTCAAGTGAATGATAGTGCTGAAATATTGAAGGATGTGCATAAGCTTAGACCGAAGAGTTTGAACACTAAAGGCCCCAAAAGACAAACATTGAAGAACTAACGGTAATTTGAATCAACATCGTCATCGCTAAAGCAAAGCGAAGCAGATGACAGAAATCAATGGAATGACCTTTGCAGAAGCTTAGACATCACTGCCTCACCTGTGTCGCTGACGCGATTGTTTAGACCCCGGAACTCACCTCGTGCGAACACACCCAGGTTACTGCGTGTAGTGCTCATGTCCGTCCAAGATGTAGAAAATATGTTGCTCGCCTCATCTCTCTTAGTGGTAAACAAATCGGCTGTGCGAATATTTCCGGACGTTCCGTGGGAAGAACGGCAAATTCGTCGTAATAATCCGGAACTAGCAAAGAGGCTATGAATCGGTGTACCAATTTCGAACGAAGTAGAATCCAGCAAATGTCTGCAACACGACTGCAGCGAATGGAGATTTTTACAAGAGATCCTAGATTTAAAGGACATAATAACGACTCATGTTATGCGCCTTACACCAAAAAATAACATTCCGCACAAATGAGATGAAGGATAGAATACACGAGGCGTGGTATCAATGTAGAAAATTTGCACCTCCTGGAATTCGTATTCGGGCTGTATACGACATAAAAAGCACGAACACTTTTGTTCCTGAAATGACTTCGCTACCTGACACAAAAACCGTGGAGCAGCCGACCAATTCTGGGTCGGCGAATCCACTACTATGAGCTCCGACTCACGCCTAGTCGGAAATGTAGAAACGACTCAGCTGTACACTGTGAACCGGATTGAATTTATGCATACCAAACCTCAATCTTTGCCAATCATATCACAACTTGGAACTGAAACTAGTCTTTCACATTGTCCATCATTGTTAACTCATAAAACCATAAAGTGTCTTTATACATGTGTATAAAACACTTGTGTTGTTTTTATGAATTCCTTATATTTTTAATCTGTGGTTACTGTAAAGTATTTACTTTTTGGACCATTAAAACTTTGAACTTTGAACTTTGAATTACTTTGAATTATACGAACGCGCAGTGTCTGAGAAACAAAATACAGGAGCTTAATACTGTATGTATACAGCACTCACCGGACTTAGTTGCAATTACCGAAACATGTTTTGAACCCCATTTATCAGACAATGAAATGGCATTGAAAGGAATGTCTCTTCTCCGTCAAGACCGTACGGAACGCGGCGGTGGCGTAGCACTTTACTACAAACAACGATATTGACCTACGTGTACAGGATACTCTGTGGTGCTCAATTATGCTGACAACTGGAGAGGACTGCATTGCTGGCGTTATTTATCGGGCTCCAAGCGCAAGTGACGTGCACAATGTTGAGCTACTCTAGAAAATTCGACTTTGGCTGCCAGATTTCAAACGCCACTCGTAGTTATGGGAGATTTCAACCTTCCAAACTGGATGAAGAAAAACGCTCATTCGACGAATTCGCTCGATTATGCGGTTCAAGAACTGGTCTTAGATATTCCTTTTTATAACCACGTATTTGATAACACTAGATATAGAGAAGGTAAAATTCCATCCGACCTGGATCTAATACTAACGAGTGAGGAACACGCCGTCAAAAATCTCGGATACGAAACTCCATTGGGTTCTAGCGACTACCTGGTCCTCTTATTCGATTATGTTTGTCAAACCGAAAGAATGGATGACATCAACAAAACAAAACTACAACTGGATATTGGAAGTCTTCACAGTGCTCTTCGAACGATTTCTGACTGGAAACCAGACACCGCGGACGTGCATCGTTCTTGGGTAAACTTCACAGAAAAGCTGTGTGATGAAATAAAACTACATTCCAGATTTGTACCAAAGACAACGAAAAAAGGTTTACCTTTACATTGAGAAGCCGCTGAAGGAAGTGGATTAAGATACGCAACGATGCATGGAGAAACTATGTCCAGAATCCGATGCCATATAACTTGGAATCATATCGTCTGTTGAGGAACAAGTTCACCTCTCTTATCATTGAGGACAAGCAGTCTCACCAGGCAAGACTACTGACCATAATGGAGCGGAACCCCAAAGTCCTGTACCAGATTGTTAAAACCACATCAAACATTAGGCCAGGAATCTCAGCACTAGGCACACCTCATGGTCTAACTACCACTGCGTCCGAGGCTGCCGAAGTTGTTGCAGGTTACTACTGCAAAGTTTTTAGTCCCAATGAATCAGTGCATCTTACGCTGCATTCGATCGGAATTTCCGATGAAATACTAAACGAAATCTTAATAAACAATGAGTGTGTCATGCTCAGACTTCTTTATTTGAATACCACAAATTCACCAGGAGCAGATGGAATCACTCCTTTTATCCTTAAACAATGTACATCCTCATTGTGTGGTCCACTCAGCACGTTATTCTAAATTTCGTTTGAAAATAGTATCGTTCCCGTGGAATGGAAATCTAGTATCATCACACCAATCTACAAGGGCGGGAATCGATCAGGCACTGCGAACTATAGACCAGTTACGTTGTTGCCAGTAATTTCTAAAGTGTTAGAGAGTTTAGTATCGAAAAAGTTCACCAATCACCTCGAAACCAATAGACTGCTTGCGACTGAACAGCACGGTTCAAGGAAATATCACTCATGTCTATCTAATCTATTGCTCAACTTAAACGACTGTACTGAATGTGTGGACAATGGTTACTCCATCCACGCATGCTTTTTAGACATGTCAAAGGCTTTCGACTGCGTAAATCATAGTATTTTAATCCAGAAACTCGAATTGCACGGGATAACAGGAAAACTTTTTGCTTGGCTAGAAAACTATTTACGCGACAGGAGTGCCCAAGTCAGATTTGAGGGCGCCTTATCGAAATCATTTGAAATTACGAGCGGAGTGCCCCAGAGTTCGGTCCTCGGACCTATTTTGTTTTTGCTCTACGCAAACGACATCCCCGAAAGTGTTAAATGCAAGGTTATGTTATTTGCAGACGATATCAAGCTTTGGAGAAGCATACGTACAAATGAAGACTGTGAAATTTTGAAGAAGGTTCTAAACACATTGCACGAATGGTCTTTGAGAAACAAACTACCCTTTAGCTTCCAAAAGTGCAAGGTGTTAAACATTGGAAAGGCGGTGAACTACAACTACACGCTTGGGTCCCACCAACTTGTCTGGACAACTAAAGAGAAGGATTTGGGTTTCTGGACCAGTTCAAGTGTGAAAACTTCACTGCAGTGCAAAGCCGTATACAAAAGACGCTACAAGTATTGACGTTATTAAAACGAATTTCCGTCAGATTCTCGAATCAGGCAGTACCCCGTATCATGAACACGTATCTGAGACCGGCGATGGAGTACGCTGTTCAGGCTTGGTCACCCTTGATTCAAAAAGACATCAATCTTCTGCAGCGTATTTACCACCGAACCACAAATCTTGTACCCGAGCTAGCTGTTACCATATGAACAACGTTAGAGGATTCTCAATTTTTAGACTTTCGCTGTCGTCGACTAAGAGGTGACCTCATACTCATGTACAACATTATGCACGTCCCTAACTATCCCTTGTCCAAACATGAACTTACAGTGCTTATTTCCAATTCAAGACTGAACTGTCGAAGATATTAGTATGCTGTACGTGTAAGCTTCACATGGAACACTCTCCCCTCCATTGTTACACACTCAGCCAACCCGGATATTTTTAAAGCTAATTTGGACAAATACTTGAGAGAAAACACAAATTTCGATACGATTTACACTACATGAGTTTCCCTGTTCTTCTTCTTTTTTATTGTATATAACTCATTAATCCATCCTATGGTTATTATTAGGCTAAATGCTTTTTAGACCATAACAACTTTGAATCAACTTGGAATCACTTTGAATAAGATGTGGAATTTAATGTCAGCCAAGCAAAATGAATTACTTAAAAGGAATGGGGGTGTATACATGGATAAAGAAAATGTATACACAAAAACAATGGAAAATAAAAAATGTTGAGAATTAGAGAGAATTAAATTGTTTAAACAGAATATGAGAAGAAAATTTACACAAAAATTACTTCATTTACACCGCCCGCCAAATTCCTTCTAAACCTGAGTTCTGAAAGAAACTACTGATAGGTTCCGCCTTCCTACCCAACTACTCCAATCTTAACCGAAAAAACGCTAAGATAAACGGTAAGTGACTTTATTTAGTGGCGAGTCACACACGCCATATCGCTTTGCTATCGCTGAACATCTGTGGCTTCTTATAGAGAAAACGTTTGCCATACGGAAGCACACCACGTCCTCCAGCTTTGCTCCTGGTACTTCAAGGAGTTCAGTCTTGCCCTATTTGCGCCGCCTCCCCAGCCTCTGAGCATTTGTCATCTTGAGTTCTTTCTAGACACGAAATTGAGCGTAAAAGCCTTCTCCAACTGAAACATCGACGACGATTTATGTGTATTCCTCGTTGTCAATCGTTATTTTAAAATTGGCACGCTTAAATTCTGCCTGTTCAGTGCGCTGTGGATTAAAAACTGCAGACCACACATCGATATATTGTAGTAGAAATTCATGATCGCTTACCCAAAATTCCAATGCAGCAACTAGTTTAGATCAGGTACCAACATGACTCACACTGGCATGGTATCGTATATTCGTGTACGAATGTCAAGCGATTCGATACGAGCGTTGAGAAACGACTAGTTCGATTGATAATATAATAAAAAACCATCATGGAATCAGTTCAAAAGTTAACGTTTCCGACACGTTCACCCAAAGCGGACGACGTTGCACAAAATAGATGAACTATCATCGTACATTGCAAGGGTCATGTAACTAAATGTCGTGGTACACTCCCAAAAATTGCGGAAAACGACACCACACACGTCTACGTTACGATCAGGCTGTAAACAAACCGTCTACGAATATTCATTGCAGCCATGCTGCAATCAGTGCCAAAGTGTTCTTAGGTTCTATACCCATCACAATCGAGAATCTGACTGGGCTTCTAAATGCGGTAGTCTTCTTGGGTGGTGGTTCTGATACCAATTTGATTCTCAAGGAATTCGTTGAACAATACAAGATGCCTAAAAATCCAGCGCAGGTTTCGTTGACAAATTTGGGGCATCAACGTAAACTCTCTTCTTCCCGTTTGAACGTAGAGGCTTACACAGTGGAAACTTTGCCGCATGTATCACAATGTTCGATAACGGAATTGAGTGAACGGCCTGCATATTTAAAAGACGTAGACTTGGATGTGAACTATCAGCCAGTGACTGTGCTGATAGGTTGTGATGTTCCTGAAGCACATTGGGCGTTGGAACAGCGGTTAGGAGGCAGAGGCCGTCCATTTGCAACGAAAACTTTGTTGTGGTGGATTTTGCAAGCACCGGCATGCTAAACCTCAAAGGATATCTTGTGTTGAAATTCTTCTCTGGAGAAAAGTTCAATTGATGAATGTAACAACCGTCTATGAAATGCGAACTTCGCAGACATATCCCCCAATGTAAATGAATAATCGTGTGATGACAACGAAGCCTTGTCTTTCGTAAGTCAAGTACCGCTACCTTGAGAGTCTGGCATAAGCAAACTCACCACAAATAATTTGACACAGGGAAGGCGCTTAAGCTACTAGCGGCGAAAATATGAATGTGATAGTAGATTGCTTGGGCGTTACAGTAAGGTTTTGGCGATTCACTCCAGGACTGGTAATATTGAACCTGTTTTGTATAATGCCAAGGAGAATAATGTTTGGTATTTGACTCACCTGCAAAGCTGAGAATAGTGTTCGATTTTGCGGCTAAACATGTCGAAGTGCCAAACTATGAGAGAGACGTATTTACAATTCTCTTGAGAGGAAAATGATAAGCGCAGATCCATTAAAAATAGACGATGACAGTTGATCTGTTTGGTGCAACGTCGTCCGCTTTGGGTGAACTTGTCAAAAACGTTAACTTTTAAACTAATTCCATGATCGTTTTGTATTATATTAGCAATCAAACTAGTTGTTTCTCAACGCTCGCATCGAATCGCTTTACGTTCGTACACGAATATATGATACCATGCCAGTGGAGGCATGTTGGCACCCGATCTAAACTAGTTGCTGCTTTGGAATTTTGGGTAAGCGACCCTGACTTTCTACTACAAACCATCGATGTGTGGTCTGCAGTATTAATCCACAGCAGGCTGAATTCAACCGTGCCAGTTGTAAAATAACTTCAACGATTTACAACGAGTAATTTACATAATTCTTCGTCGGTTTATTAGTTGAAAAAGGCTTTTACGCTCAATTTCGTGTCTGGAAGGAACTCAAGCATACGAATGTCCGAAGGCTGGCGTGGTGGCGCAAGTAGGGCAAGCTCGAACTTCTTGAAGGGCCAGAAGCAATGCTGAAGGACGTGGTGAGCTTCCGTATGGCAAACGTTTTCTCTATAAGAAGCCACAGATGTCCAGCGATAGCAAAGCGATAAGACGTGTGTGACTCGCCACTTAATAAAGTCACTTGCCGTTTATCATAGGGTTTTTTGGGTTAAGATTGGAGTAGTTGGGTAGGGAGGCGGAACCTATCAGTAGTTCCATTCAGAACTCAGGTTTAGAAGGAATTTGGCGGGCGGTGTATATGAAATAATTTTTGTGTAAATTTTCTTTTTATTTTCTGTTTAAACAATTTGATTCTTGCTAATTCTCAACAGTTTTTATTTTCCATTGTTTTTGTGTATACATTTTCCTTATCCACGTGTACACCCCCTTTTGTTTTGTTGAAGTAATTCATATTGCTTGGCTGACATTAAATTCCACATCTTTTTGCAGGTGGTATTTGGAGAAAACAGAGAAGATTGTTCATTATTGTATTGGTAATTTTATCGCTTGCTATTATTAATTTGGCAATCTATCTTGTCAGCATTGACTGAATTTCATTGTTGCCATTTGGAACATTTGAGCATAGTTGGCTCACATCATTTGTACAACCCGGTACAGTTAAGGTTTGTCCATTGCTTTTGTCTATTAATCTTGCTAATAGTAAGGAAGTAAATCCGAATCGTTATTTTGAATTTGTCGAAATAAAAAACGGGTGGCCTACGCGCTAACCAACGACTTTAGTCGATACACATATCCTGATCCGACCTTCTCTACCTCATAAGTGCAAACAGCACAAATACGCTAGTTGGGTGTGTGTGGGATGGATATGCATGCAAATGAGCTATTCTATTCATTGTCATGTGTTGACAACACGTATACATTAGTGGGAAATCATGTAATTGAACTTTATCATTGGTCCACTGTTTCAAAAACATGCGTTTCCTGAACCCACTGTCTCTACTGGATTACTGCAAACCGCATGAACCCGGCCTTGTGGTGTGTGTGTGTGAAGGAGATGCATGCAAATGAGCTTTTCTATTCTTGGTCATGGGATCAAAAAAGTCTAAATGATTGGGGATCATGTGATTGAACAAGTTGGCCGTACCAACCTTACCCAACAGTGACGTCAAAAACGAAACTTGTGTATCATTATACCACTGTTTCAGGCGCATGCCGATCCTGATCCTAATTTTTCCCTACTTAATGAGTGCAAGCAGCACGAAACCGGTATTGGTGTGTGTGTTTGCGTATAATATAGATGCATGCGAATGAGCTTTTTTATTCATGTTCCTGGGTTAATCCCCATTCTACATGAGTGTGGTCTCATACTCGTACCAAACTTAATCAACAGTTGCCTACAAGCGCAACTTGTTAGCCATTTTCGGTTGTTTCAGGCGGAAGCGTATCCTGATCATACTATGTCTACCTGATGTGTGCAAACAGCACGAACACGTTCGTGTGGTGTGCGTGTGTTCGATGAATATGCATGCAAATGAGCTTTTCGTTCATAGT
>JACCGJ010000544.1:17207-37754 GCA_013407085.1 Atriophallophorus winterbourni | reverse complement strand
AGTATGAGGTCACCTCTATATCGACGAACAGCGCAATCGAAAAATTGAGACTCCGGAAACGTCTTCATATGGTTTTAGCAGCTAGTCCGGGTACAGCTTTGTGGTTCGGGTGGTAAATGCGTGCAGAAGATTGAATGTCTTTCGGAAATCCAGGGTGACCAAGCCTGAACAGCGTAATCCATCGCTGGTCTCAATAGTGTGCATGATACGGGGCAACAACCGACAGTGATTGGATAATTGCCCGAAAATTCGTCTCATACGCCAATAGTGTACGCCTTTTTGTAATGCCGCTTTGCCACTGCATGAGAGTCTTCAGACTTGAACTGGTCCAAAACACCCAAATTCCTCTTTCAGTTGTCCAGACGAGTTGGTGGGACCCAAGAGTGAATTGTAATTAACAGAACAGTCCTTTCCAAATGTTTTAAAAACGCCTTGCACTTGTGGAAGTTGGAATGGTACTTTGTTGCCTTCTCAAGACCATCGTGCAATGGTGTTTAGATCCTATTCTGCAAAGTTTCACAGTCTCATATGGTACGTATGCTTCTCCAAAGCTTTATATCGTCTGCAAATAACATAAATCTTGATTTAAACACGCTCGGGAATGTCGGTGTTGCGTAGATCAAAAACAAAATCAGTGTCCGAGGACCAACCTGGGCACATCCGCTCGGATTTTGAATGGTTTCGATAAGGCGCGGGCCGTCAACTCATGAACTTGGGCACTCCGGTCCGTAAATAGTTTTCGAGCCAAGCAAAAGTTTCCTGTTTATCCCCGTGCAATTCAAGTTTTCTGAGATTAAAATACGAGATTGACGCGGTCGAAAGCCGTTGAAACGATGTCTAAAAAAGCATGCGGGGATGGAGTAACCATTGTCCACGACACTCAGTCCGCAGATCGTTTAAAATACGAGCAAGGGGTTAGATAGACAGGAGTGGCCGACAAACTTGGACATCTGAATATACTGTTCAAATCAATTGGCACACGCATTTATGTTCCAACAGATTCACAAATTGAATCTATCTGAGGTGGTGAAACGCATCAAGTAGCGCATCTTTTACGTATTAAAGGTGGGTAACGGCATGGTCTTTACTTCAAAAAAATGTGTTTTGAGTTTTTTTCAGAAAATGATACTTTGATGTCTATTTTTCCGGTACTATAAATTATTTTGTCTAAAAATACTTATTTCTATGAAAATAACGGAGTTTTTGAAGGACTGGTTTGAAAGATTTTTTCCTAAGTCACCAGATGACCCGTAATACGCCGACATTCAACCCATGGTTACGGGCAGTTTCGCTACGAAACACCCGCCATGTTGTATACCGATTGAAAGGTCAAGAAACGGCCTTGAACGTTACCTATTATTCACGTGGAAACTTTCATTCACATAGGCACAATTTGCGCGAAAAAGGAGATCATTTTTCATGCGGAAACGCGTTCTCATTGCCGTAACACGTAAAATCATCATTTTTCCATGCCGTTAGCCACCTTAAATTCGCGATCACAATTTCTTTCATGCATGCTTGGCCCGTAGAAGGTTGCATATAAGGCCCTCATAAAAGTGGTACACAACGTAACACGTTCCCTTGCTTGCACATCGATTAAATCGATCACTGAACGTAAATTCAAATTTGGAATAATCAATTTTAATTTGCGTTTTAATATGATGGTGCGTCCTCTATTAAAATGAAGACAATATCCTGAAATCTTTTCAATTTATATTTAATGCAATTAAGAGGTGGAATACCGCGGTGATATGACATATAGCATATGCTGGGTGCTTTGTCAAGCAATTTGTTTTTTTAACTACTTCTTATCGATTCTGTGGTCTGTTGTTGTTTCAGATGTTGAAAGAAAGTCCATCCAAGGGAAGCACTTGACTGGAGTTTCGTTATCATTGGAGCTCATAAGCAGCGACCGGATCCGGATTTGAACCCGGGAACGTCTTGATGTTAAGCCGATGTGGAAACCGCTCAGCTAATCCGTCATTTAGGCTAGGGTGGACATATTCATATGAACATAAGCAACTCGGTCTTAACAATCAGTGGATGCTCGACGTGTTTAAGAAGGGGGTAGCCGGTAACTGTCCACGGTCTCCCAACCGAAAACACAATTAAACAATTTGCCTTATATTGGTGAGCATCATCATCATCATCATCATCATCAGAGACAGCGTTACACCCGTAGCATGCACCGAGGGCTCAACTGACGTACAACCAGAAAAATGCAAAATTCTAAAAGATGAGGGGTGGGACTTAAATCGCTACACTTTCTATAGAAGAGTAAACACAAATAAACTGGCACCAGAAGTCTATACCTTGAAAGGAACAGCCATGCAATCAAGGTTCGTGAATGAGTAAAGCGACAACAGCTGGCGGCTTGGACTGCTATGCACCACAACAAGCATTCCCTGTCACTCCAATTGACAACATACAAGGTTAACTAAAAACACTCCAAGAAGCTGCTTATTGCAAGATAGCCACTGAACATCGTTTCGGGACACAATCCTGAAGCGTAACTAATCAGGATGTAGCGTCGCAAACAGAATCCGTTTTGGAAGTCGGTAGTCCGGCATCCGTAAAGCGTGATCCAACCAGTGTCACTTTTATAGATTGATCTGCTTCTCTATATCAACATTACTATCAAACAACTTATTTCGGAGAACATCCTTGCTTATGTGATTGTAACAACTAATTCTTAGAATGCTGCGGAGACATCGGCTGTCAAATACTTGGAGAATACCTGGATTCAGAAAGACATCAATCTTCTGCAGCATATTTACCACCGAACCACAAAGCTTGTACCCGGATTAGCTGCTAAACCATATGAAGAACGTTTGAGGAGTCTCAATATTTTAGACTCTCGCTGTCGTCGACGAAGAGGGGACTCATCTGATGTACAAACATTCATGCAGTGCCTAACCATCCCTTGTTCCAAAACTTTTACACCGCTCGCCACCCGTGCAGTCGGAAACATGAACTAACGTGCTTATTCCGACTTCACGACTGAACTGTCGAAGATATTCGTATGCTGGACGTGTAGTTTCACATGGAACAATCTCCCCTCCCATGTACGCACTCAAGCCCAACACTGCGATATTTTTAAAGCTAATTGGGACAAAACTTGAGAGAAAACCCAAATATTGAATACGATTTCACTACATGGAGTTTTCCCGTTCTCTTCTTTTTTAGTTGTATATAACTGCATAACTCCATCCTATGGTTATTGTTAAGCTAAATGCTTTTTAGACCATTACAAATTTGACTTTGAATTACAACTTTGAATCACGTTGAATGTGCTGTTTACATAGGGTCCAAGTTTCGCACCCATACAGTAATACAACCCAAATTGTTGCTTTATAGACTCTACCACTGAGCAACAGAGACAGTCCTTTCTGACGCCAGAGGTGACCTAGGTTGCTGAATGCTACGACCGCCTCAGAAATATGTGAAGAGGCCTCGTCATATAACGATGCCGAATTATTGATAAAACTACCAAGATACGTGAATTGATCTGCAATATCAAGCGCCTGATTGTCAAGTAATAAAGTGCTGTTTGAGAAGTCGATGTCCTGCAGCAGGACACTGCACTTAGAGGGCTCAAAACGCATTCCAAATGCCGGAACAATACTAGCTAGGTTGTTCAGTCTCAAGATTCAAGATTCAAGTTCCAAGAAATTATGGTCACAAAAGCACATAGATTCACAATACCAATATAGTAAAATATACATTCAGGAAATAGGTCTAAACTAAACATGTAATGTACAATACGTCAAGTTGTAATCGCCTGTGCATTGTGTATCGAGGCAACAGCAGAAGCGATATCGCAGCATAGTGCAAGTCGAGAAGCTTACCACCTGGCATTATGTAAACTCCGAAAGCTGGGGCTCCTTCACTGCATAATTCCATGATGGCATCAATTACAAAATTGTACGAAAACATAGAAAGCAGACATCCGTGTCAAACGCAACTTGTGGTTGAAAATTGAGGTGAAAGGTCGTTGTAAATCCTAACGCATCCGGATGTATGAGCATAAAGTGCACACAGTATGTTGACATAATTTGCGGAACACCATTTACGCAGTACTGGGTTAAGCAAGTGAGCAATAAGTTTCAATTAGCTAAATATCATTTAACTTAGGACTACAATTAGTTTAAGTTCGCCGAGACCAAGGCGGATATACTGGAAAATGACAGTGAGATATCAATATGTCCCTGCATGCAGATAATCAATTTGGCACAAGATTATCTGTGCAGAGAAAATTACAGCACATTCGCACGTCTGTTCGATATTCTTCCACGGAACAAAATCGATTAATATCGACCAGAGTAGACGTAAATCAAAAACCGTTGGTGCATACACAAGCGGAATATTTAATTAGTTATCCCTTGCATTGATAATTCCTTCGAATGTTTGATGAATTAGCTGGATACGCAGACACACACAGGGTTTCATCATCATAAACCGTATGCTGCCTCGAGTTTTGAAATTATATCTCAAACGCTTTTGTCTAGTAGACACAGTAATTGGATAATGGCGCACAGAAAGCGTATCGGAATTTATTCTCACAATTCCAATGAATATCAATCTCTTATATGATATTCAGCATTAGGTAAACTCGATTCAGGAGTGATAAGGCATGCCATGAAGCCTTATCTCGCTGAAAGGGCAAGCAGAATTGCGGTCAACAAAATGGATGGGCATATATCTTCACAAGCTGGGACTCGATTTACGTGTGCAGATAAACCGGTCAAATGATATTGGACATGCGCAAACAATTCCCAGTGTTTACACAGCATGTTGGCAGATTGAAATAGCTCTTCCTTATACATCACAACGCATACGGCACACCTATAGCCTCTGGATATTTCAGGCCACTTTGGAAAGTAGAAAATCAATATATTATGGAGCTCACATCCCCATCTCATTTACATCACAACCGGTTTCTGGCTGTTTACCGTAATCAAGTAGAGACAGAAAGATCATGTTCGGTGAGCCATGGTATAGTAGTATACAAGTGTATACTCGTAAGTTAAATCTTTTTGAGTATTTGTACATCGTGGTTGTTTGTTAGAACCCTATTCAACAGTGGAATAAAAGTTATAGCAATGATTCACGTATAATACAAATGCTATCTCAGACTCAAGATATCAACACGGAGATTTTCAATTCATGGTCTAAAAAGCATATAGCTTTACTAAAACCACAGAATAATATGGGAACTACGAATACTATAACAAGCAAAAATGGGATTTGGTTGCTTACTGAGCAGTTCAAGAATCAGGTAAAAATCCAAACGGCAGAAATTGTTTTCGATTGGTGGGATGACAAATGTAGATGCATGGTGTTAAGATGTATAGTTTTCTACATTTACAAAAACGACTACATTTACATTGACCTACTGTGCAGTCGCATTTTTTGTTGCTCTGACACTCCTGCTCATATCTTCGCCGAATCTGCTTGGATTTCTCTCATTCCAAGAATTCCCTGCTACTTTCTATCATATCTATCGGAATTTATTTGTTTTGCTCTTGTCAACGGATTAGCAGCAAAGTTATCATATCGGCGTAAATTTCACAGTTTGCTCACGCGCGCAAACTTTTTTCAATCGCTAACTATTCTACGGTTTTTGCTACCATTGCAAGGATCACGTCGAGCTACGAATTTTGATACTTATTTCTGTGTTCTAGCTTGTGTAGTTAACGAGTTATATTGGATTATTTGCAACATGACGAAATCACGTGTTTCAAAACAGCCACCTCGACCCGTCGAACAAAAACCCGTCACACAGCCGAACAACCCAATTCAGGCTACTAACATGTTTCACCGCATCACGAGAACCAACATACGGACTGAAAAATCGATCGATCAAACAGCGACATCGGACCAACTTGACCTCATTGCTAAGGGCCTGGATCCGGCGAACGCAACAATGGTCACGGCCGGCCCAGCTGATAGGACGAATCCCGACACGCAGAATTGTCCCGAAGTCACGTGCAAAGCATGCGAACAACCGGTGAGTCCCATGGCGCGTAAAGTAATAACGTGTTTTCTGTGTATGGGTAAAATCCATGGTAAATGCGACCGCACTTTAGCCCCTGACTCGATAGCATTATTAAATAATGAAATGGTTCCAGGTGCATGCTATATCTGTGTTCGTTGCAGAGCTACATCTTTGCACAAAGCCGATACTTTTGAAACAAAATTAGAAAATAGAATGGCCGGTTTGGAGTTGGGCCTTCGACGTGTGGAAGAAATGTTGGTAAATCATGTGAGTACGCAAGTGATCACTGATGTAAACCATCATATCAATACATCGATTTCGGAACCACCATTGAAGGAATCTAAGACTAAGTTTATTCGGGTGCCAAAAAAGCCAAAAAGCAGGGTTATTCCCGTTTTGGAATCAGCTAAAACGACCACAGAAGTAGGAAATTCTTACAGAGATATGCTGTTACGGTCGACCTCAGCTGTACACTCCAAAACTGCTGTACCCGACTCACAAAGTCAAGCCACAAATGTTTTTAATTCTAAAACGCCTGACTTTCCGATACGCAAAAAGAACACCCCATACAGGCTGAACGTGATATGTACGAATGTCAGCGAGTCCCAAGAAAGCCTGTTTGATAGCAAACAGAAACATGATGTCGATAAATGGTCTGAACTTTGTCACCTAATGAAAATTGAACATGTAAACGCAGAAAAGGTGACTCGTCTAACCCGCCATTCGTCTTCACCTCATATTGGTCAACCTCGCTTGCTCAAGGTAACACTAAAATGCGAGGCTGATATCGAGAACGTATTGCTGAATGCATACCTACTCAAGTCAGATTCCGAATCCAACTGCCGCATATATCCCGATGTACCATGGTGTGAAAGAAAGGGCAGCTTTAAAGCCAGGGAACAAACGGTATCGCGAAGTATAGTTCTATTTGGTGTACCAGAAAATACGTCTAAAGCATCGAATCAGGAAACGGTAGAGCAAGACGTCAAACAATGGCGCTACATTGCGTGTTCTCTCGATATTTCTAATGCTGTTGTTGTGGACACTTTTTGAGTTCCTTTTTCGCCTATATATAAGGGGGATGGACCGAAACCTCTGAAGATTACGTTCTTGACCAGCGCTATGGCTGAAATAGTAAGGTCGGAATGGACAAAAGGGAAACGAATATTACCCAAGGATGTTAGACTTAGCCCACCCAAACCAAGTCAACCACTCTCCCGTTTGGAGATAGCGGATAGCAGCGTTTCCATCCAAATGGAGGAAATCAATGCATCGAAAAACGTCGTAGGTCCGGTTCAAATAGAGTCGGACTGAGCAATTCACACCGAAAACTAATTGTCGATTCAAGCCGCCGGCGACCAAGCCGGAGTTTTTGTGCCGAAATCCATGGAGCCTGATCAGGAACCAATCGTTCGACTTGACCGACCGACCTTGAGTGAAGTATTGATTACTCCATTGTTATCCGACGCCTTGCAACATCGGCTATCATCCACCTTTTGACCGATCGCTATCAAGTATTCATGAATCTTTATCCAGATAGGTATATTTGAGTAGCCTTAGATGCCCGACACCATGGTCGACATCGACCGAAGGAAGCAAACAACAACAGCAACAACAAATGCACGACCAGTCGTGAAGGATCCAGCCACATCTGTTGTAGTCACCCAACCAAACAAGTGAAGGAACGTTAAAGACATGCCTCTACCGGAAAACCTCACACAGATCAAATACTGGACTTTCGCAGCAAGTACACGAACGTTTACAAATACAGTTGCATCAGAACCCTATTTAGAAGGGCGGCAACCCATTTCAACATAGATGAACTGAGAAAAAAGAAGAATAGTTGTTCAAAGTTTTTCCAAAGAATGGATACCGAAGACGCTTCATATTACGCTACAGGTTCAACCGACCCCAACAAAGAAAGCCAGGAGAAAACAGAACCAAACGCACTCTTCAGCATATCTCCGAAACTACAGCAAAGGTACTTTGGCCGCTTGGAATCGACATTGCGCATAAACCCGCGTCAGCATTTCGCCACCGTTTCAACAAGATGAAAGACAAAGTGGCGAAAGAAGATCGGTCGAATATCGTGTGCATTATTGCATACAGAGATAGCGAAAAGAACTAGGTTGGACAAACAGGTCGCAAACTGAGCACAAGACTACACGAAAATCGGTTGGCCGTACGCAGGCATGACCGGAATTCACTAATCTCAATACATATTGATCAATTCGGGAATCAGTTCGACTGGGACTGCACGGAAATATTAGCTAAAGGAAGCGATCGATGAGCGCGAGAATTCTTCTTTGAAGCGTGGCACAACAAATTCAATCAGCCAGCATCTCCAATTGGCTGCAAAATATGGGCCAATGAAAAACCGCTTACAGAGAAGGCTTAACATGAACCCGATCGATCCGTGGGAGTGATGATGAACAGACAGACAAGTCGTATAAAAACCAAACAATTCCAACTGCAAGACGCTTCGAAAGACGTTTAGCTGATATCATCTAACGTGATGACGAAACGTCCAACACCAATTCGCCAGCTTCGCGAACACAAGTTGAACACCATCCACAATATGCTTATCCAGCAAATATTTGAATATTTCGGAGGACTTGTTACTAATGAGTAGTCAAACATCTAAATATTGTGTTCCAGTAAAAGTGCGATTCGTCTGTTGCCGTTAAGTGTTGACTATGTGCACACTAGGGCTCATACATGTTCATCTTTATCTACTACAGAACCGAAATACTGCTAATCCTAGGAGTTTCCGTGTACTGACTATCCACCAGCAGAATTCCTTTACTTCAAATACTAATACTGAAATGAAAACAACTTTGATGAATCTCAGTGTAATTTGCACCAATGTACCGGATACATCAGGGACACTTTTCTCGAGTAGAAGAACTCACGACATTGAACAATGGTACCAGCTGTGTTCAATGATGGATATGAGCTCGATACTGCCTCATTCAATAACCCGCCTAAGTCGGCAACCCAATTCTCCTCATCTCGACGAACCACGTTTATTGAGAATAACTTTTAAAAGCCAAAAAGAATGGAAGACGTTCTTCTAAACGCTTATTTGCTCCGTACATGTTCACATACTAAATGACGCATACATGCTGATATGCCGTGGTGGGAGAGTAAAGGAAATTTAAAAAATGAGAACAAATCTGACCAACGCAGTGTTGTTCTTCTAGGTGTTCCCGAAAAAACTAAAACTGCTTCGGGAAGTGAAATACAGCACCACGATTATAAAAAGTGGCTCTACGTTGCCGACATCATCGGAGCTCACGAGTCAGTGGTGGTGGACACTTTTAGAATACCTCGGTCACCAAACTATAAAGGTGACGGGCCAAAACCTCTGAAAGTAACATTTTTAACGAAAGGTATGATGGAATCAATTAGGGCTAACTGGAAAGCTAACCATAGGAATCTCCCGAAGGATGTCAGAATGAGTGATCACAGACTTTCTTCGCCTTCTAACGAACCACGCCTTTTACAATCAGACGAGACTCCGATTAGAAACACTGTAGCAATCCCAAAAAACGACCGATGTCCGACTCTCGAAGGGTCGGACTAATAGACGAGGTTTCAGCTCCATCACTGTATACGAAAACCACAATCAATTGCCTATATACAAACGCACAATGCCTGTTAAACAAACTAGCTGAACTGAAGGATCTCTGCAATCAGCACTCACTCGATATCATAGCAATAACTGAGACATGGTTCCAACCTCACGTGACCGATAGTGAGCTCTCTATTCTAAACATGACCCTGTTTCGGAGTGACCGCTTAAGAACAGGTGGTGGAGTAGCTGTTTACCACCATGAACGTTTATACTGTATCATGAGTACATACTTGAGACCATTCATGGAATACGGTGTGCAGTCATGGTCTCCGTGGCTCAAGAAGGATGTGGAACTTATCACCGCTCAACAAAAACTAGTTCTCAGCATCCGAAACAAACCTTATAAAGAAAGAATAGCTCATCTGAATCTGTTCGACTTTCCCTATCGACCTTACCATACTTTACAAAACATTTCATACCCCGAACCATCCCTTACAGGATTTAATCACCCGAAGGGATACGAGAAATTATCGGACCCATGAATATGTGCTGGTGGTACCCCATTCCCGCCTGAACTGTAGAACCTATTTTTACTCTGTCCGTGTCTGTTTTACTTGGAACAGTTTACCTTCCACCGTTGCTCACTCCACTAGCTTGCATGAATTTAAAACGAAATTAGAAGAATTTTTATTGCATTATTCGTTTCCCGAATACTTATATGCTGCTTACTCTAATTCCTTATCTCGTTTATACACTTAAATTTTAATTTTTACCATCCTATGTTTGTTTTTAAGCTTGTTGCTTTTTAGACCATTATAAACCTTGAATTATCATTCGAGATCATCTAGCAGTAGTGACTGGGTTCATGAACACGAGAAAATGATCGCACCATCAAACTTCCTTTAGTAAGATCTTCTAACGCTCCACAGCAACTGTGATTTAAAATAATGCAACCCTGTTCGAATAGGTCACTCGACTTCCGGGAAACATTGAATTTTACGTCAAAGAAATAAGCTCTACCTTCCGCAGATCCGTTCAGATTTGAGAATCTGCTTTCTGGACAAATGATTATATGTGGTTGTTGTATCCATCACCTGCTTATGATATCGAGTTGAGTACACCAAATCGTTTTTCTATCACATAAAGTGATTGAGATTATGTGGACTTGGTTGATATTTACGACATATTTGAAACAGCCACTGAATCAACTAATCGCTGAGCTGAGAACAGTCTATGGTAATACCAAAGAGCTAGAATTCTTATCTGCTTTTAATTCATACCAAAGTAGGTCGTATCTTAGTAAAAATTTGAAAAATAAAACAGTGGACTGTTTTTGCGATCTCCCTTATAAGGATTGCCTTGGGAATCTTAATTTGTTTGGCCGAGACAATACACCGAGCGGCTGGTTCCAAGGTTGTCACGAGCCGGGGCGGTTTTGGGATAAGCTCCCTATTCGCAAAAATGCTCAAGGGCCTGCGTACTGCATATAGCCGCTGACAACGAAGTCCTCCAGCTCTTCCTGCACCGTGTCCTGGTACCCAGGCGGAACAGCTTCTACTGACAAGGAGAAAAAGGGCGAAGGCGGCTGACGGCGCCTCAAAACCAGCATGCTTCGAGACAGAAGTGGAGCTCGTTATCCATGAAAAAGGCGGTCCACCTAGGGGAAGGAAAACCCTTATCTCAAACCTCCACTGCCTTGTGGCTACATCCATTCATGGAAAAGGCTTCAGGAGTCAACCTCGAGGAAAAATCCGAAGCCGGAGTCCCGTTAGGCAGTCCGAAGTTTATTCAACTTCGTCCTGCCAGCTCCTGCGACGGCATCGTTGTCCAAACGTATCAGACTAGCTGTTCCTTTGGTTCCAGTGGTGCCGTGGAGAGGGAGCACTTGCTGCATGGGCAACAGCTAGTTCTCCATATTGAACTGCCCTGGCGTACATCACAACGCACCAATGGAGAGGACCTCCATGCCGCTATCTACGGCAGGAGGGGGGTGTCCCACAAGAAGGCGAAGACACAAAGTCACACGCATTTAAGAATAAGGGGTGACAGGGCGAATTGCACATTTACAGAGGAATCATCCTTCGAATGTTTTTAGGCACTTGGTTTTGCTAAAGTCTTACCGATCCGGCTGCAAGTTGTAGCCTGATAGAATCTAACTTACATCCGAATCTCAATGTGGCTTCCGCCAAGGAAGATCAACCGTTGAACATGATACTTCTTCCCTGAGACAAACTTCAAGAAAGTGTCCGGAAACAGAGGATGGCACATTATAATCGCTGTTATTATGATGGAACATAAGACATTCGACCTACGTCAGCAGGGGGTCTCTTCAAAATGCTCGAATCTGATAGGCTGGCCTCCCCAAAGCTCTGAGACTCGTTCTTTTCGTTCCCACTCAGGCCTGAAAGGCTCAGTTCCATTTTAACTTTTGCAGTTCAGAAGCATTTGAAATTTCGCCAGAGGCGTTCAACAAGGGTGTGTTCTTTGCTCCAACGCTGATTTCGGACATTTTCTTGCTCGCTTCGGAAAGCAACGCGTTTTAATAACGCGAACAGAGGCATTTTACATACGCACGCGAAGTAGATGGCAAGCTTGTACACCTGAAACCGGATGAGAGCACAAACCAAAGTACGGATGTGATATCCGTAACCTTTGTTTGCCTGACGTATGCAAGCCCCTTTCATTGCCTCACTCCAAAGAACCTGACAGCGCTAAATGAACTTTTTTCGTCGGCGAATGCAAAGATTTGGTCCTAACCAATCAGACGTGCAAGACCAAAGTCCTTGGTCAAGGGACTGTAATCGCCACCAATCATCACTGGTGGAACCTGTCATCTTGAACCGTACAACAAATCATTTCCATACACATATCTTGGTTCAATCATTGCGGACAACCTCCCGCTAGACACGGAGATTGATAAGCGGATTGGCAGAGCAGCTGTCATTTTGTCCCGATTGAACTCTCGTGTTTGGGGGAACCGCAAGCTGACTGTAAAGACGAAGATCATGGTATAGAGCGCGTGCGTGCTAAATGCTTCACTATACGGCAGTGAAACCTGGGCCACCCACGCAAGACACGAACGGAAGCTGAATGCTTTCCATCTACGAAGCATCCGTCGTATCTTGAACATATCGTGGATGGACAGAGTGACGAACGCTGAAGTGCTTTCAAAAGCTGGTCTACAGAGCATGTTCACCCTATTACGTCAGCGCCGCCTGCAGTGGCTTGGTCATGTCAATAGAATGGAAAATGGTCGTATTCCGAAAGATCTACTCTACGGTGAGTTGCAATTAGGAAGTCGACCATTGGGCAGACCGCACTTGCGGTACAAAAATGTTTGCAAAAGAGATATGAAAGCTCTTGACATTGACCCCGCAAGCTGGGAAAGAACTTGCTCTTGACCCCTCACTTTGGAGGCATTGTGTAAAGCGTCGACTGCAGCCGGGGAGGAAGCAAATACAGCTTCCTGGCTGCTGAACGCATGAGCACGCGCGCAGGCGTGCAACTGATGCATACAAACAGAGTTACTGACCGATCGTTGCAACGCTTGCGGGAGAGATTGTTCCTCCCCGAATCGGACTGTTTAGTCATTCAAAAAAGTTTTGCAAAACTGAAATTCATGCGATGTGATGTACATCATGGTCGACAGCGCCGACTGAGGCCAAGACAATACATGACATCGGATCTAACTATCAAAATTGTCGATCTTCCTTATACGAATATCCTAGGGTGTTGTGGTGGGCTATAAGCTTTTTGGACCACACATTTTTGAATCCGGAATAAAATGGAATAAATCTTTTCTGACAGCTGGGTGGAAGCCAGGAAAAACTAGGTGTTTGTTCCCACAATTCATTAAAACCAAACAAATTTTATTCATCATATGCAAGAGATTAAAAGCGTCGAAATTCAATCATATCAAATGTTCAATCAATGGTTACACTCGAAAAACGTGGGATGATACGGTTTCCCATGAAACATGCTCAAATTTCCGGAAAACCCAAACAAGGAAGCACGTAGCGAGATGTGAGCATCATCAATGGCGCCGCCGTTGACTGAACGTGGATCTCTGCAATGCTCCCCGCTACATCCATATGGGTGTACGGCAACGGTTTTTGCGAATCGATTCCATGCTGTTGAGGAGGTAAATATGAGAAATTGGTGACCGATCGCAGGTTAAGATTACATTGCTGGATGCAGAACAAGGAAGGGATTTCTTTCCAATATCCGACCGAGCCAGGGTTTATCCCTGATTTCAATGAATGAATGAAATCACAAGCTTGAAGTTGGGTGAAATGCCGCGCGATCTAATAGACTCCACACGGACAGAGATACATCCAGCAGGACAAGCGTTAGACAGACATGTGTAACGAAAGTGTGTGTGCCATGCTTTCGCCTATTACCCGAGAAAATCAATGTATCACAACGTTCCTCATGTAGTACTGAAGCGATGCTCCATTAAGTACCGAGGGCATTCGGTTTCTGTTCCACAGAGGTAGAAGAGGTTTCGGCGATACTCGGTAAGGTGATGGACCCACGCGGTAAATATTCCAACTAAACTCGGGGGTGAATTTACAAATTGTTTCGTGGAGAAATTAGAATTGTCCGGCAGTTGGCTCCAATATGTATCGATTGACAGACAGAGACCACACTTATCGAGGGAATTTCAGAATGAATCCGCTCGCGATGGTCAGTAAAATAGCATTACTAAAATGATTCGTGCAAGTTACAAACATCAAGATGCATCCTAGGGACGATCATTTTCCGCCATGAGCAGGCTGTCACATTAAATCCTGTCAGATATTCTGTGTTCACTGAGTTAGCATTGTGGCAATATGACTATTCGTCGGCATAACTGCGTGCGAGGCCATCATTATACTTTCAGACATAATCAAAACAGTCTGCGAAAAATAATGAACGAACAGCTTCGCAGGTTATGCAACAGGAGTAGATAGAAAAGAGTATAGTCTCAAACGAAAGGGATTCAGACCAAGTCGACTTTATGTTACAAGAATGCGTCTTTATTAGAGCGAAGATCAAAACTTAAACCACATGGTTTTAGCCTCAGAGGAATACGGAGTGACCTTATGCTGGCATATAAAATTCAGCACGCCGCAAATCGTCCTCTCAAACGTTTACTTAAGCCCGAGAATTTTACTCAAAGACGCAAACATTCACAGACTGATTAGGCCACATTCTCAATTGGATATTCACGTGGAAAGAGATCATACACTCGAAACAGGTTGTGATTTTCATTTGAAAGCTTGATGAATGCATGTCAAACCATGGGTTATGTGACTGTCCAGAACAGCACTGAACAGATTATGTTTCTACTCCATAAACTTTGTCGTTCCGTGGCTTGTGTTAACGGATTGCTTTTTCTGCCATAAAATTACTGAGTTCTGAGATACCACAAGGGTTCGGTGAGGAACATCAAAAATTTCTAGGAACCGTTTGAGACGGTTTGTCCAAACACTGAGCATTCGTGGGTTAGATTTTTTCAGCGCTACGAATGTTTCCTATTAGTAATTCAAAGTTTTAATGGTCCAAAAAACAAATATTTTACAGTAACCATAGATTGAAAATATGGGGAATGCATAAAAACAACACAAATGTTTTATCAATATGGAAAGTCAGGTGGGAGGTTGTATTTGGTTAACATATACTTGTCTTGAACATGTTCAAGGTTGTTGCACAAATGATATGTGGGGACAGAGAGTTCCATATAAAACAAACTCGGACAGTTAAAAACCTTCGATAATTTGATCTAGAGTGTGGAATAATTAACTTCTGGCCCTGCGATTTGCTACCACGTGCTTCTTGCCGATGAAACAGGTGTTCAAGTGGGTGATCCACTGTATGCAGAATGTTGAACAGCAGAACAGATTAATTATACCAATTGATTGAGCAGCAGAGCCAGCAATGCGAATAGAAGGCATGTACACACGCATTTAAAACAAAATATTGATGTCACGTTATAAACAGCAACAACCGAGGACACCTCTCGTCATGGGTCAAATCAATCTTATGAAGATGGCATATGGATTACTCACCTTATCCAAGCCGCTGGCCATAGCCAAGAATGCCGCGGGCACCTGATGCCCACGAGGTGTGTCGCTAATTGGAAGATTGTTACACTGAAGTAGATCTTCGTATTCGGTTTTGCCCTTGTTGAATTCATAGTCCTCCTTCCGAACAGTTGAAATCTGAAAGCGGAAATGGAAGAAATGGAAGAAGGAACAACACAAGCAGGGATGAGGGAAGTTGGAGTCGATTTGATGGTGAACATCGCGTTTAAAGCTGGCTATCTCCGAGAGCACATTTAAATGGGACTTTTGTTTCTAGTACAAACCGCAGTAAAAAGAATTATAATTAGTTCAGCGCACAGCAACGCTTCGTGACGTAGCAGTTGATGCACACGTTAGGTCGATGCTGGGTCATTCGTAATTTTGTACATCTTCCTGAGTGTGTATGTTTAATGGAACTGCATGCACATGAGGATCTTTAGTGAAGACCATGGGTTTAACCCCAGCAACGTCGATCAATTCGGACACCAATTCGATTGGGACAACGCGAAGATTCTAGCCAAAGAAAACAACCGACAAGCGCGAGAATTCATCGAAGCGTGGCACTCAATAACGACATCAATTAACCAGCACATTCAATTGGCTGCAACCTATGGACCAATGAAAACTCGATGAACAAGAATGCAACATATGAATCCCACCAACCAACGGGAGTGATGACAAACAGACAGATGGACCTTATTAAAACCAATGAATACCATTTTAAGTCACTTCGAAAAAGGTTCTGCCAATGATGTCATCTAGCTTCATGAGGAAACGTCCAGCAACAACGATACAAGCTCGGCGAACACCATCTAATCAACACCAAGCCACATTTGATTAACCCTTTGTCTACTGACGGTAACTCTAGTTACCACCTCAAACAAGCAGGCGATTGCTCAGTAGCCCCCGTCGGTACCTTCAGTCACCATCGGAGTGCACTAGTCAGGTGGCGTCTGGCATCTGATCCATAAAAATTAATCGTGTGTTTTATCTATGACATAATAACACAAAAATAACACATAAAATACGTATATTCAATTACCGTAGACAAAGGGTTAAACAGATTGATCGTGCCAGGCATATCAAACAGTGGCTTAAAAGTCCAACTCCATTTTTCCACGGTGTCAAAGCATACGGATCCTGATCCTACTGTCTCTACTGCAAACAGCGCGAAAGCGGTCGTGAATTATTTGGGCGTGATGGAAATGCAAGCAAATGTGGATCTTCCTGATTGCGCTTTTACGGTTTCAGGCAAGTAATGGATGACCTACAAACAGCTGATTTTGGTCGGCCTTGAGAGGCTTATTCGGTCAAAAAAATGCGAACAGATGCGAGCCACGCAGTCAAATAATTCACCTCCCCAGATCCCTATTAAAATGATCATATACGATGATTTCTACCTCAATTGAAACAAATCACGAAAGCGAAATATTCTTGAATCTGGGATACATCATCAGGAGTGATGTGTCGAATAATGGAGTAAATTCAACTTGAAAAGCAAACCATTAAAACACCGAAAGTTGACGGGATGTGTGAACAGATAATCGCATACAACGAGAGTTTCTCAAATAATCACCGCGAACTTGAACGTTATTTCGCATTCAAATTTCACTTTAAAAGTCGTCACGATGAGTGATATCCACGAGCTTTCGAATGGCATGCACAACTTCACCCTCCGGCGTCTCAAATCAGACAATTCCCTGAGTAATGTGCTGCTCGCAATCCCCCGAACTTACACTCCACTACCGGTTTCTGGCTGTTTGCCGTCATCAGGTGGAGACAGCAAGATTAGGTTCAGTGAGCCTGCATTATAAATACGTACATCAGACCCACGATGGAATATGCAGTTTAAGCATGGCTTAAAAAATATGTTGCGACTTTGCGAGGAATATATCATCGAGCTACCAAACTTGTCACCGGACTCAGCCGCAAGCCATACAATGATCGGATCAAAACCCTGGATTTATTCGATTATCCACATCGTCGTCTCCGGGGGGATTCGATTTTGGTATACAATATTTTGAATACCGCAAATCACCCTCTACAATGCTTATTTAATCTACGGGGCTCGCATAAGACAAGAGCGCACACATTTTATTCTAACTTTCACTCAACTGTAGACGACACTTTTTGCCGTGCGAGTTTGTTTTACTTGGAACAATCTACCCGATTATGTTGTAAACTCACCAAATCCGCAGATGTTCAAGAGATGTCTTGATGTCTTTTTGACCCTAAACCCATGCATAGAAGAAAACTGGAGTTACTTGGCACCATCGGATACGCAACGCAACTCTTCGTAATTGAATCTTTGGTAGCGACGTTAACGTGCACAGACTTTGCCTTTCCAGCTTTTTTGTCTTGTAATAAGCGTTGTCTATGGTTTGCTGATTCGTTGTCAATTTCTCCGCGTGATATGTGTTCGTGCTGTAATCATTTCTCCTGTGTCTTTCTATACAGGTGTGGGTTGGGAACCACTGCGTTAGAGTAATGTTTGATAAGTCGCTCCCGCCTTGTGTCGCCCATATCTCCTTGACCTCTTACATTCCAGACAAAGCTGCCGTAAGAAATTTTTATTCATTGTGAACTGGTTTTATTGGGAATTGATTCCTAGCACGTATCGCATCATCAACAAGATTTACAAAGTTCCAACTCAAAATACCGAAATTGAACTGATCGCTTAAAATAACCCTACCCGCATTTAACAACTATTAATCAATCACATCCCTAAAAATAAATCATCCGCGGTGAAGCTAAGCACAAGTCGGGACTCAAGGTACATGAATTGCATCTAAAGTTCTTGCTGCTCGACTCATTAAGATCATTTAGACGACAGCAAGTAATCTACCATCAAGAATCACAGAGTCGACCGTCCGCGCCAAGTAAACAGGGGCCCATAGCTTCGTTCAGCCTGGATGCATTCTCACTATGATGAGTTCTACGTCCAATGGACATTCGCCTTCAACGCTGTGCTCACTATGACTTGCTAATGCTCGGAGCTTGTCTATGACTGTATGCCTAGAAGCAACTGTTCAATATGGTACGTACAACGATACATGGCATGTTGAAATACAAAATCATAATGTGATTCCTGATGACAGAGAAAAAAAAACGCTAAAAAATGTAAGTGCTAAGGTTGTTGACCCCGAAATGCATTAGAGACTTGAAACGCATTTTCACACTCGCAAAGATTACAAACTGGCAAGATCAACGAGACACAAACTCACCTCAGCTGGGTCCGAAATCAAATCTCCTGCCGCTTGTAATGTGCTGGACACGCGCAATCGTTTCGCAGGTCCGTTGTCCATCACAGCCTGAAGAAAAAGTAAAATGAGATATATTCAAAGCCAACGAAGCATAGTGAATCAACACTGAGCACTTGTGCTCAAAGGTTCCAAAGGTTGTTGGTTCCAAAGGTTGTCATATCCAGGGATGGCAGTGGGGCTAAGCTCCCACTGTTTATAAAATGCTCCCATATGGCACGCGTCTCAAATAGCCTCTGACAACCAAGTCCACCTTCTGGCCTGCACGAGTGGCTCCCCGAGCCCGGCGGAACTGCTTCTACCAACAGGAGAAGGGGCGAAGGCGAGTGACGGGCGCCTGAAAACCAGTTTGCTTCGGGTAGGTGGAGCTCGTTAGCCTGGGAGGGCATTTCATCTAGGGGAAGGAAAACCCTGATTTTCAACCTCCGCTGCCTTGCGGGATACCCGATCACGGGAAAGGCTTCGGGAGAAAACCCTGAGGAATAACCTGGAACAGTCTGGTAGACCATCTCTTTCTGACAGCTCCCTGCTGCCTAGCAGTTCGCGCTTGGTAGTGCAAAAGCTAGAGAAGCTGACTCGAACAAACGCCGAGTAGTGCTGGGGACGCCGCTTGTACCCAAATCCCTGAGAACCTTCATTGGAGCCGACTCATCCTCCAGGAGGAGATAGTCGCACAAAAGGAAAAGGAAAGGAACGGAAGATAAAAGTAAAATCAGATATATTCAAAGCCGACGAAGCATAGTGAATCAACACTGAGCACTTGTGCTCAAACTGAACATCTAGTTAACTTCGTTGTTGCGCCATTACGCTCCTTAGATGACTAGCAAAACAGGCTCAGCATCCGAACAATGCAAACGTAATAAACACCGCTGGCTGGCTTGCCGAAATACCTCCACGTGGTGCCAGCTGGGTGGGCTCGGTTCTCCGAGCTCAGCAAAAGGTTCGGCGGTGGTGTCTGAGGGTGTGGTGGGTTTTCGCCTGGCAAGCGTTCTCTCTATAAAAAGCCACAAAAACCCAATGATGACATCACGACGCGGCGGATGTGACTCGTCGCTCCAAAAGTCACTGCCCCTTGTCCTATCCAAGGACATTGTATGGTGCACAGGCAAAAACTGAAGTCACCAACCTATCAACGGGGTTATCGGGCTCCGAACTGGAATTCCCAGAAAAGGGCGTATGAACCGCTTCGTCGGTCACCGGCCACCGATAGGTGCTAACCTCTCTCGCTCCACTGCCTTGTGTGTAAAGGCTCGGGGTGGGACCCCCTAAACGAAATCTCCCCTACTTCGGTGTAGGCAACCGGGTAGTATCATGCCTACGTTCAACGATGCAGATGACAACGCTTTGTACCCCGCCTTCTCGCTTTGTACATCTCATTGTTTATGTTGAACGGCACTATATCTGTACCAGATTGTGCAAATATAATAAATAATATAAACACCCAACGCGTTGTAAACCCGTGTTTACCGACAGTAAGTTTAGATGCGAGGACGTGATGACCCCCGCCAGACCGCTGTAAACAAACGGCGCATCGAACGGAATACGACAGACTGTTTACTATCGGGAACATCAATTTGAACGTAGACCAAGCCGAGACCGCCACTGAATACGCTGAACGCTATGGGGGAGATATTTACACCCGAATCG
>JACCGJ010000544.1:0-16207 GCA_013407085.1 Atriophallophorus winterbourni | reverse complement strand
GTATATATTTTGTCAAGCAATAGTATATCCTTTTTTAACCACGGTGTCCAAGCTTGTGATACATGCTTCATGGTTGGAATTATATAGGCTTTGATGATGGTGGGCAACGTTCCAGGCGAGAAGGTTCTGAATATCCGTCGCAGCATACCTAGAAGCTTGGAAGCACGCTTGTAGACAACCTCACAATGCAGGCTGTTCTTCAGGCTGCCGCATACCCAGACTCCAAGATCCCTGGAGTCTGGGCAGTTGGCTGCAATATGCATCGATTGGCAGACAGAGACCACACTTATCGAGCGAAGATCAGAGGGAATCCGCTTGTGATGGTCAGTAAAACAGCATTGGTAAAATGATTCGTGTAAATTACAAACATCAAGATGCATCCTACGGACGATCATTTTCCGCCATGAGCAGGCTGTCACATTAAATCCTGTCAGATATTCTGTGTTCACTGAGTTAGCATTGTGGCAATATGACTATTCGTCGGCATAACTTTGTGCGGAGCCATCATTATAATCTCAGACAGAATCAAAACAGTATGCGAAAAATAATGAACGAACAGCTTCGAAGGTTATGCAACAGGAGTAGCTAGAAAAGAGTATAGTCTCAAACGAACGGGATTCAGACCAAGTCGACTTTATGTTACAAGAATGCGTCTTTACAAGAGCGAAGATCAAAACTTAAACCACATAGTTTTAGCCTCAGAGGAATACGGAGTGAACTTATGCTGGCATTTAAAATTTTGCAAACCGAAAATCGTCCTCTCAAACATTCACAGACTGACTAAGCCACATTCTCAATTGGATATTCGCTTGGAAAGAGATCATGCACTCGGAATTGGTTGTGGTTTTCACCTGAAAGGTCGAAGAATGTATGCCAAAACATGGGCTATGTGACTGTCCAGAACAGCGCTGAACAGATTATGTTTCTGCTCCATAAACTTTGTCGTTCCGTGGCTTGTGTTAACGGATTGCTTTTTCTGCCATAAAATTACTGAGTTCTGAAATACCACAAGGGTTCGGTGAGGAGCATCAAAAATTTCTAGTTACTGTTTGAGACGGTTTGTCCAAATACTGAGCATTCGTGAGTTATTTTTTCAACGCTACGCATGTTTTCTACTAGTAATAAGTCAGAACCAATCGATTGAGCAGCAGAGGCAGCAATTCGAATAGAAGACGTGTTGTTGTTGTTGGCCTCCTTCAGTCGATGCCGATCATAGATGTACAACACAATCGCAGGAATTTTCATCTTCTATAGCTTTTCGAGTGACTAAACAGACCGATTCGTGAGGAACAATCTCACTCGTAGCGCTTGCAACGATAGTCAGAACGCCGGCGGCGTGATCTACGTTCAACAGCCAACAGCTGTATCTGCTTCTCATCAGCTTGCAGACGACGCTTTACACAATGCCTACAATGTGAGCGGTCAAGAGAAAGTTCTTCCCAACTCGCGGGGTCAATGCCAAGAGCTTTCATATCTCATTCGCAAACGTCTTTGTACTGCAACTGCAGTCTGCCAAATGATCGACTTCCCGATTGCAACTCAATATAGAGTAGATCTTTCGGAATACGACCATTTTCCATTCTGTAGACGTGGCCAAGCCACCGCAAGTGAAGCTGTCTTAGTAGCGTGAACATGCTCTGTCGACCAGCTTTTGAAAGTACTTCAGCATTAGTCACTTTGTCCAGAAGACATGTACGCACGCATTTAAAACTCAACAACGATGTCACATCATACAAAGCTACAACCGAGAACCCCCCTCGTCATGTACGTACTTTTGTCAAATCAATCCGATGAAAACGGCACATGGATTACTCACCTTATCCAAGCCGCTGGCCACAGCCAAGAATGCCGCGGGCACCTGATGCCCACGAGGTGTCGCGCTACTTGGAAGATTGTTACACTGAAGTAGATCTTCGTATTCGGTTTTTCCCTTGTTGAATTCATAGTCCTCCTTCCGAACAGTTGAAATCTGAAAGCGAAAATGCAAGAAATGTTGGAAGAAACAACACAAGCAGGGGTGAAGGAGGTTGGTGTCGATTTGAGGGTGGTCAGCGCTACCTCCGAGGGCACATCTAAATGGTATTTTTGTTTCTAGTACAAACATGCTACACAGAACCGCAGTAACAAGAATTTTAATTAGTTTTCTTATCTACATGAACAACAACGCTTTGTGGCGTAGCAGTTGATGTACACGTTAGGTCGATGCTGGGTCATTCGTAATTTTATACATCTTCCTGAGTGTGTATGTGTATGTTTAACTCCAGCTACATGTGTTTGGGCACATTTGATTGAAATGGTTGATCGTGCCAGCCATTGCAAACAGTGACTTAAAAGTCCAACCCCCATTTCTCCACTGTTTCAAAGCAAACGGATCCTGATCCTACTGTTCCTACTGCAAACAGCACGAAAGCGGTCGTGAATTATTTGGGCGTCATGTAAATGCAAGCAAATGTGGATCTTTCTGATTGCGCTTTTACAGTTTCAGGCAAGTAATGGATGACCTACAAACAGCTGATTTTGGTCGGCCTTGAGAGGCTGATTCGGTCAAAAAAATGCGAAGAGATGCGAGCCACGCAGTCAAATAATTCACCTCCCCAGATCCCTATTAAAATGATCATATACGATGATTTCTACCTCAATTGAAACAAATCACGAAAGCGAAATATTGTTGAATCTGGGATACACTTTCGTTCCGCATGTACTTATCAGGATTGATGTCTCGAAAACTGGACTAAATTCAACTTGAAAAGCAAACCATTAAAACACCGAAAGTTGACGGGATGTGTGAACAGATAATCGCATACAACGAGAGTTTCTCAAATAATCACCTCGAACTTCACGTTATTTCGCATTCAAATTTCACTTTAAAAGTCGTCACGATGAGTGATATCCACGAGCTTTCGAATGGCATGCACAACTTCACCCTCCGGCGTCTCAAATCAGACAATTCTCTGAGTAATGTGCTGCTCGCATCCCCCGAACTTACACTCCACTACCGGTTTCTGGCTTTTTGCCGTCATCAGGTGGAGACAGCAAGATTAGGTTCAGTGAGCCTGCATTATAAATACGTACATCAGACCCACGATGGAATATGCGGTTTAAGCATGGCTTAAAAAAGATGTTGCGACTTTGTAAAGAATATATCATCGAGCTACCAAACTTGTCACCGGACTCAGCCGCAAAACCATGCAATGATCGGATCAAAACCCTGAATTTATTCGATTATCCACATCGTCGTCTCCGGGGGGGATTTGATTTTGGTTTACAATATTTTGAATACCGCAAATCACCCTCTACAATGCTTATTTAATCTACGGGGCTCGCATAAGACAAGAGCGCACACATTTTATTCCAACTTTCACTCAACTGTAGACGACACTTTTTGCCGTGCGAGTTTGTTTTACTTGGAACAATCTACGCGATTGTGTTGTAAACTCACCAAATCAGCAGATTTTCAAGAGAAGTCTTGATGCCTTATTGACCCTTAACCCGTGGATCGAAGAAAACGATACATCTTGACCCCATGCATCTACATTTGTCATCCCACCAATCGAAAACAATTTCTGCCGTTTGGATTTTTACCTGATTCTTGAACTGCTCAGTAAGCAACCAAATCCCATTTTTGCTTGTTATAGTATTATTCTGTGGGTTTTGTAAAGCTATATGCTTTTTAGACCATTAAAATTGAATTGAAAAGAGCAAGAAGCGCCGAAAAGATCGAGGACGACGACAATTACGACCTCGCAAGATTTCGGAAGGATTAAATTGGAACGGTTCGAGCGACAACAACTTCGAAAGCATAAGACGATGGACAACGTCAGCCGCGCAATCGAACGATGTGCATTTTGTCAATGTCGCTCAAACGAGCCCTGCGTGGCGAGGGCAGAAATCGTACCGGTTGACATCAAAACCGATTGACAATTCAGATCGAAGTGACAACCGGGACAGACGCATTGAGGATCAGTGATGTGATTGATTGATTGTTTGTCTTGACTTCTCTCTTGTGTTGTGGGATTCGTGGGTGAACACGATTAGTGTTGGACAGACTGACTTCAGGATGAACCGGGACGATTAATGAGTGTGTGTGTGTGTGACTAATGAGGCATCGAGTGACCTGAAGCTTGTGCGAACGTGCCGGATTTTGCCTCTGTGGAATTGATGAAATTCCTACCCTCATTCGTTACATTATGAACCCACAACTCTAGTGGAGTGTAATTTCGGGGGATGTGAGCAATACATCACATTGGTCATCCATAAGCGCCTTGAGTGCTTGAACACGAATCACTGTGTGATTCAGTGTTTGAACATCATGGTTCGTTGTACGAACTCTATGCAACAGTGGCATTCAAGTGTCACCTTGTTTACCACTTATCCACTGTTTCAAGGCTCACTGAACCTAATCTTACTGTCTCCACCTGATGATGGCAAACAGCCAGAAACTGGCAGTGGAGTGTAATTTTGGGGGATGTGAGCAACACATCACTAGTGGGATTATGCTGACACGCATATGGTTGAAAAAACATCCGTATTACTATGCACTCCACTTGCTATCATATTGAAGCAAGATGTCAGAATTCAGTTTTTCTCGAAAGCGCAACAATGAAGGACAAATACGGGAAACTCAATTCCTCCTTTTGCCAGTTAAGGCTGTTTCAGTCATCTACTTATCACACCATTATCATCTATGTTTAAGCAATTTTCCTATTGAAGAAAAGCGGGTTAAATGACTGGGGGGGGGCTGAGAAAATTGTGAGTTAAGCTTTCACCAAAAAAACATTTTTTCATTAAGCGATCACGTCAGAACCATACCATACAACACTTTCAAAGTTCAATAACATCTACCATTCACCTAAAACAAGCAGATCGTGATCATAGAGTCCTTAATTGGTGAACAAAAACAGCAAGCAACTGGTCTTAGATGTGTGATGAGAAAGCATGCAAACACAGTTCCATTTCTCAACATGAACGAAGAGAAATGAATTGTTTTGAAGTGTTGTAAATGCGAAAAAATAAAGAAGCATCTTACAGCACACGCACGAACGTGCGAGGAACTACAATGTCACAAACCGGAGGCACATTAACACTAAAAACAAAGGGGGCGAATGGACCCCATCGAGGGATGTTACTTGCTTAAACAAACGATTTGAAGACATCGTATGCCTGGTCCCTTATAACAAACAGCATTCAAATACAAAGGTCGAAAGAATTCGTCCATCGGCGGCGAACTCTGCTTCTCATATTCGTGCAAACGTGGAGTCCAATGTTTGGATTAAACAAACGCTAAAAAGCGCATGGGTGTCAGAGATGTCTCCGCGCCATCACTGGAGTTACTTGGCGCCATCGGATACGCAACGCAACTCTTCGTAATTGAATCTTTGGTAGCGACGTTAACGTGCACAGACTTTGCCTTTCCAGTTTTATGTCTTGTAATAAGCGTTGTCATTGTTTGTTGATTTCTTAGCGTATTATGTGTTTGTGTAGTGATCATTGCTCTTGTATCTTTCTATAAGGAGGTACAGGACATTAACAAGGTTGCAAACCACTGCGTTAGAGTAAAGTTTGCTAAGTCACTCCAGCCTTATGTCACCCTTGACGTCTCACATTCCAGACAAAGCTGCCGTGAGAAATTTTTATTCATTGCGAACTGGTATTACTGATTCCTAGCAGCAGGCATTCCATGGACCCCAGCGGGACCGCTAGAAGACCTGGACTATGCGGATGATGTTGCCCTCTTGGCATGCAAGATCAGTGACATCCAGAACAAGAGCGATCGACTATCGGTAATTGGCAAGACGGCGGGTTTAGAAATTAACGCTGGCAAATCGGAGGTAATGCGGAAGAATGTTCCGGAGCAACCACCAGTGTTCGTGGACGGTCAACCGCTCAGTGAGGTTACAGATACAGTCTACCTTGGGAGCAAACTGACTGTAAATGGTGACTGTGAAGATGAGGTCAGGAGAAGGATCGGGAAGGCGAACCAAGCATTCTGCATGCTGAATTCCATTTGGAAATCCTCCGCTCTCAGCATTAACACGAAGATCAGACTCTTCAAGAGCAACGTTCTGAGTGTGTTGCTGTATGCATCGGAATGCTGGAAGACGACCGCTGCCATTGAGCGCAGAATGAACGTGTTTCAAACTAAGTGCTTGAGAAGGATTCTACGATTTTTCGGCCACACACCATTTCGAATGAAGAGCTCCTGAGAAAAACTGGTCTGGAGGTGGTATCTACCGTAGTCAAAAGACGACGGTGGAGATGGTTCGGTCACGTCTGCAGGATGGATCCCAGTTCGCATACAAAGGTAGCCATTCACTGGTTTCCGCAAGGTAAACGAAAAAGGGGACGGCCCAAGGAAACTTGGCGCAGAACGTTGGAACGCGAACTACATGCACAAGGATTCACGGTGCACATGGCAACGGAAGCAGCGGCAGACCGGAACCACTGGCGTGGGGTTGTCTTCGCCTCATATGCCACCCGGTGCGGAGAGGACTGAGTGAGTGAGTGAGTGATTCCTAGCACGTATCGCTTGAAATAGCCCTACCCGCATTTAACAACTATCAATCAATTACACTTGTAAATAAATCATCCGCGGTGAAGCTAAGCACAAGTCGGATCTCAAGGTACATGAATTGCATCTAAAGTTCTTGCTGCTAGACTCATTAAGATCATTTAGATGGTGGTGATCGCAAGTAATCTACCATCAAGTCTCACAGAGCCGACCGTCCGCGCCCATAGCTTCGTTCAACATGGATGCATTCTCACTATGATGAGTTAGCGATGAAGTAAGCTCGTCAAAACGACCAACCAAATAGTGCACTTATTCTACGTGATCTACATGTTTGAACATGCATCACAACAATCCGCGCAGAGTTCAAGGTCACATCATGACCCGAAATACCAATTTGGTAAAGCGATACCACGTTCGTGAATACATAAACCTACTAACAGCACATTGAGCCGACTTCAAATCCGATGTGATGAGTCACTGGTGCTTTGTGACCTTGTAAAGGTCACGAGGTCAACATGACTCTGCCAGAGTGAAAGATGGCACTGGAAACGTTTTGCTTTTATAACTGAAAGCAGGTTGAGATGCGCCAATCTACGTCCAATGGACATTCGGCATCAACGCTGTGGTCATTATAACTTGCTAATGCTCGGAGCTTATTTATGACTGTATGCCTAGAAGCAACTGTTCATAGATTTATTCATAGATTATATGCAGGTAAAAAGCTCTGCTTAACAGGACCCACAAAAATGTACATCTCGTCGGATGGTAAAAATATCAAAATATTGTTAGATTATTGTCAAACATAAAAAACATACTCTTCCATGTGGATATCTAGTGATTTTTTGAAAACTTCAACAGTTCCAGATTGTACCACATGAATAGGTAAACTGTTCCACAGTTGCACATTGCGAACGGAAAATGCATATTTGCGGCAGTTCAACCTGCTATGCTGTTGGTAAAGTTTTAATTGGTGACCTCGCAGATGTGTGTTATGGGAAAGATGAAACAAATGACCGCAAGGATGATTTGTTTGATTAAGCACTGTCCAAATGAATATAAGTGCTCCTCGTTTCCGTCTGTATTCAGCCGAATGCAAATTCAATAATTTAAGTCGTGTTTCGTATGGATAATTTGATAGTCCCAGGACGAGTTTTGTCGCTCTGCGCTGTGGAGTTTCTAATAGCAGAATATCTTTTTTCAACCAAGGATCCCATGCCGGTATAGCATATTCAACATGAGGACGGATGTACGTTGAAATCAATTTGCAGGCAATATTGGGGTCAAACGAACCTAGGACTCTTTTAAGGAGACCCAAGTTGTTTTCAGCTTTGCAGGCAGCCAGTCGACATTGCATTGAGTTTCCTAAGTCTGATTGGATAATCACACCTAAATCTTTTTCGGAGGAGGCGGGTTTAATAACAGTGCGACCAAGATAATATACTTTGCTCGACTTGCTGTTGAAAGACAGTATGGTACGTACAACGATACATGGTATGTTGAAATACAACATCAAAATGTGATTCCTGATGACAGAAAAAAACGCTAAAAAATGTAAGCGCGAAGGATGTTGACCCCGAAATACATTAGAAACGCATTTTCAACGATCGCAAATATTTCCCTCACAAACTGGCAAGACCAACGAGACACAAACTCACCTCAGCCGGGTCCGAGATCAAATCTCCCGCCGCTTGTAATGTGCTGGACACGCGCAATCGTCTCGCAGGTCCGTTGTCCATCACAGCCTGAAGAAAAAGTAAAATGAGATATATTCAAAGCCAACGAAGCATAGTGTATGTATGTATGTATGTATGAAAGCACAAGCCTGATCCAGGCAAAGTGCCGCACAGTAAGAGATTGCACGTGGGCTAAGATACTGCACGTGGGCAGAGACTGCACGTGGGCATAGTGAATCAACACTGAGCACTTGTGCTCAAAGGGGACATCTAGTCAGCTTCGCTTCTTAGATGACTAGCAAAATAGGGTCAGCATGTGAATAACGCGAACGCGCGAACGTAATAAACACCGCGGTTTGTAAACCCGTGTTTACCGACAGTAAGTTTAGATGCGAGGACGTGATGACCCCCGCCAGACCGCTGTAAACAAACGGCGCATCGAACGGAATACGACAGACTGTTTACTATCGGGAACATCAATTTGAACGTAGACCAAGCCGAGACCGCCACTGAATACGCTGAACGCTATGGGGGAGATATTTACACCCGAATCGGGTTGTGCAGTAATGTGAGACGATGTAGAGGACACGCATGGAACATCGGAGTGCAGACGGTCGATACACTTACGTTCTACAACACAGATAAAAGCTCACCGTGTAATGTTTGTAAGCACGAATGACATGTCCGGTTAGCGTGGCGATGGTGAATAAGAACGGATTGACTGCGTTCAGAGCCTGAAAGAAAGAAGAAGCCAAAAGTTACACATTTCAGACGGTAGAATCAGAGGGAACATAGTACCGCTGTGCAAAATGTATGATGAAGAAGAAGACTGCCTTGAAAATCTGGAAAATGTAAAAGAGCCCGCTCAAACCGCTTGCTATCGACTTGCGGCAGATATCAAATATCGATTCAGTACAACATAATGGTCACATGATGCACACACACACATTGACTCTACGAGTTGGAAAGAACTTGTTCTTGACCGCTCACTTAGGAGAGAGTCTGTGAAGCGTCATGCTGAAGCTTGTGAAGCATGCGAATATCGTGCGCTTGTGATGTATATTCATGGACGATATCGGCCGAAGGAGGCCAACAACAGCAAAAACAACATACACTCTGCCTTGCGGGATACCCGATCGCGGGAAACGCTTCGGGAGAAAACTTTGAGGAAAAACCTTGAACACAGCAGAACACAGAAGCTGACTCGAACAAACGCCGAGTGGTGCTGGGGACCCAAGAATCTTTATTGATGCCGAGTCATCCTCCAGGAGGAGATAGTAGCACACAAGTACAAGTACACGGAAGCCATGCATTAATGTGACAGCTGTGGCAACGTTGCACAGAGGAAAATGATTGATTACAAAAGCATAGATCATAAGGATATTGGTAAGTGAGGTAGTTCGAAATCTTGGATACTATATAGCGCACACCTTAAGGTGGCTAGCGGCACGGTATTTTCTTCAAAAAATGTGATTTGAGTTTTTTCAGAAAATGATACTTTGATGTCTATTTTATCCGTTACTATAAATTATTTTGTCTAAAAATACTTATTTCTATAAAAATAAAGGAGTTTTTGAAGGACTGGTTTGAAAGATTTTTTCCCAAGTCACCAGATGACCCGTAATACGCCGACATTCAACCCATGGTTACGGGCAGTTGCGCTACGAAACACCCGCCATGTTGTATACCGATTGAAAGGTCAAGAAGCGGCCTTGAACGTAACCTATTTTCCACGTGGAAACTTTCATTCACAAAGGCACAATTGGCGCAAAAAGGGAGAGCATTTTTTATGGGGAAACGCGTTCTCATTGGCCCACAGCTTCGGCTTCAAACTTCAAACTCATTTTTCTCAAATTTTGAAGTTCAGTCGCGGTGTGCATTTTGCTTTCGCAAAATTTTGTAGTAAACGTTGAGATAAAAAGATTAAAATGAGCATGTGAACGTCAAAGGTGCCAATGAGTGCAATAAAAGTATTTTGAACAGTGTATCTTTTTTATATTTTGATCTATGCTGGCTGTAAGTGGGTTTTTCTTACGCAAACCTTTACAAGAATATTTTTCTCGCATGCACAACTACCCAAAGACGGTCGACTCATCTTCTTTTGCATCTTATTGCACCCTATACACTCTGAAAATCATGTGAAAACACTTGCATTCATTCTAAACCTTTTTCATTGCCCACACTAAAATGAGCAAACTATGTTTTTTGTCGAAAAATTGTTTTATAAAAATACTTACCAAACCTTTGTTTTAGAAGGAAATCACATAAAATTGTAACCAGTAATACATCTTTAAATATACAAACAGCAAAAGAAATGTAAAATAATCACCTTAAATACTTTCTGAGATGCAAAATTAAACGTAAAATCATCATTTTTCCTTGCCGTTAGCCACCTTAAGGTGAAAATTTATTAAAACGTGCGCCAGCTATCTCGACCTTGAAAGATTAAATCCCTACCATAATTTCATCACTACCGTGTGACGAGAAATCCGTACCATTGCTCTCTACCGAAATCGAGTGAGTTCAACTACTCACAGATAAATCCACGTGAGTTGTGAATGTGTCTCAGGCAACGATAGATCTCCATCAGTAATTGATCTTCATCCTCACCTCCGACTAGGTTAGTACGAAAAAACAATGAGTTGTGGGGCTAGCAATCAATTCAAACGCATCAAACCTGAGTCAGCCTAATCAATAAAAAGGGCAACGAACCAACGAACCTTCTCCTTCGCTTCACACAACAAATCTGCCATCACCATGCGACCTTCCGCATCCGTGTTTCCAATACGAACGCGGCATCCCGCGCGTGACACGATAATCTCATCGGCTACGTAGCTCTCAGCGCCAATGCTATTCCGCACGAAAGCCAACGAGGCAGACACTCGGAGACCGGCTGGTTGCAAACGGCTGAGGGTCTTGAAGAATCCGGCAATGGCGGCGGCGCCACACTTGTCCCGATGCATTCCGGCCATCACACCACCAGCCTTCACATCGGCACCTCCGGTATCGTAGGTGATGCCCTTGCCGATCAAGAATAAAGATGTTTTGATTTGCGCAGACGCGTTGGGTGTGTAGTCCAAATGAACCACGCGGCCATCATGGCGAGGTACCACTGTAAAACGAAATACGGACGCGTTTTGGGGAGAAAATAAATATAAATTGATTGATTGAAAGGTTTGAGTGGGATGCATAAGTGTTTGGTTAGGCGGCGGAATGCAGATGTAGCTCTGTTATCGACGAGAAGTACAAAAGAAGACAAAACTGTCATACATGTTAGACACGTGAGTATCAGAGTAAGATGAAAGCAGGTAGTGCTGAATCGATCGTTTAAATATCACCAAAACAATCCAGAGACCCCAACCCCGTGTGAGGGATTTGATTCTTCACTTGTCCTCCGCGACGACAACGCCATTCTGCGCAGGGTGTCGGGGATAGTGTCACTTTGGTTAGTTCAGCGTCCGAGCGTCTCAGGATGTGGCCAAACCATCTTAGTCGGTGTTGGCGCAATATCGAACTCAGGCGAGGGATATCAAAACAAGTGAAGACTTGGCTCGCCACCGTGAGATCGGATGTGGAGCTGCTTGGTCTGCGATCAGTTTACGGATGGCGCACGTAGGACCGGACCTGGCTTACAATCTGCGCGGATCTCGCTTCTAGCCGCCGAGCGTGGGTGGCTGCAATCCGTGACATCAACGAAGCCGACTCATCCTCCATGAGGAGATAGTCGGACAAAAAGGAAAAAAGGAAGGGGGGATTTGAGCAACACTATATGTTGATCATCCATCAGCGCCTCGAACACTCGATCAGGAATCACTATGTGAACATCGTGGTTAATTGTACGAACCTTATTTAACCGTCGATTCAACGTCTAACTTTGTAACAGTACCTTTTAGTAAAGATAAGCGCGACCATTTTCGAGTTCAACGGTGAATACGGTCGAATCTAGTGATACGGTGTTGCTGATCGGAGATCAAACATACGGTACTGTATATCACTCCAAGAGACTGTTTCTTCCGACGATGCAAAGCGTTATTTAACATATCTGCTTGAGAAGGATATCTATATTCGATATCACACGGAGGCTAACGCATGGTGGACAACGTGAGAGCACCTATTTTTCCAACTACTCTGACTCGAGAGTATATATCAGGCAAAAATCCGTAGAACTCAGTACTAGGATAAACGAACAAAAAAGCAAATCAGCAAGCAACCACACAATTCCAACGAACATCCATCAATGATCACAGATTCAGCCTTAGCTAAACACGTTTAAGTCATAGCGTTGGTCTTGATAACGTAGACGTGATAAGGGGAGAGCTAAAACCTTAAATGGAACTAGTTCACGCTGAGGCGGTTGAGGTAACAAAGGCTGGTAAGAATGTGAGCAGCGAGGTGAATGGGGCTGATATCTCCCAAATCTGGCGTCCCATTCAGTAGTGGATAAACATTACCATGAGTAACCCTTAGTGGGCGCACCGATTACGTAATCGAACGAATCTGTCAGCAGATGTCATTCATACCCGCCACGACGAAAACAATGAAGGGATGTTACGGCGTTTAGAGGTGACGGTGCGTTAATTGGTATTAATTGCGCCTACCTACTTTAAAGAGCGTAGCACCCACAATGGCCTGTGTAGTTCTTAACCCGCTTAGAATTGGTCAGGTGAATGGAATTTAAGTTTGATCTCTGTTCGAAGCTTGGTCTGACGAAGCTTCTGTGTCAGAAGCGAGACGTGACCAATAAACTGCTCTCACCGATTCATTAAAAACTTTTTTTTTCATGAATATGATTTCACAATCGATCACAAACATGTTCAACTACATTTATCTGGTTTACTTTTTGCTACTAGAGCGTTTCCGCACAATCGTCAAAATATTTGACAAACAGTCTGTATCATTAGAATCACTTGTGTATAGTGTACCATCAGCGTACTCTCAGGATAAATGGCTCTGAATAAACCAAAAGTCATCCTGTGAGAGTGTGCAGCACATTAAAGATGAGCGCTAATCACAAGCTCTCGTATGATATGCGGAACATCACCCTCTGGCACAATACACAAGAGCAGAATTCGCCAAAGCGATCGCTGACGACAATCGTGAAACCTTCGGGTTTCGGAAGGAGTGCATGCGAACGGCTCGGAAACGCGTCGAGAAGGTCAAACAAGCCCGGTTGGCATAAAATCGATTGACAAATCAGATCGAAGTGACAATCGGGACAGAGGACCGTGTTGTGATGATGAGTTTCGTCCATATAGGATAGACGTGTTTTGTTCTCGACGTTCCCCGGTGTTGCGGGATTTGTGAGTGAACGTAATTGGGCAGGTTGACCTCAGGAATGAATCGATACGCAGTCCATGAGTGGGTGTTAGGAGGGCATCCTGCTAACGAACAAAAAACCAGATTACCTGATCGACCAACGTTCGCAACGGAGAGAAATTACTGTTGGGTAAGCCGTGTTGTACCTTGGAAACAAACACCCACCTTCACTAAATTCTAATTGTCTGACTCGCCATGAAAACCACCTGCCGTCGTTCCCATTCCCACGATTATGGTGTACCCTCACACGTTCACTCTATTGTTGCAATATAAATACAAACCATGTCCACGGTCGAAACGCACACACTGGGCGCTTGGACCTTGAACCCCCGATCAATGTTCCATTCCGGCCTTGTTCTGTTTTCCTAACGGTGTTGGGTTAAGAACAACGCATAGATTGATAGTACGCAACGACTGTCTCTGCTGCAACATCAACGATAATCGTGGATCGAGTGTGTTCGACGCCTGTGCAAAGATATATCGTTTCGTCTCGATTGATCTGACGTATCTTCAAACCCCTTACAATACGCTACATCATAGGAATAGGAGGAAATACTCAAAGGCTGACCATTCATCGCAAAACGTAAAACGCATCGAGTCCAAATAAAAACCCCATACCGGACGCCGCTCGGTTCACTGCGGCCATCAAAGGATACTTGTTCTTGTCCACTTTCTCGACTTGCATTGTCACACCTTCCGCGCCGCCCAAGACGGACTGTAAGTATTGCACGATGGCCGGGGCAGCCATTCGTTCGGGGTCAGAGCCACCAATATCACGGGCCACCCAGCGACCCTCCTCAATCGCGCTGGCGACTTGCAACAAATCCTGATCCGCTTCTGTCAAGCCAATGATTCCGATGCGGGAAACTTTCGGATACTTTTGTGGAACCATTTCACGTACTTCCAATGGCTGTGATACAAATAAATGCGATGAATACATTAAATAGTTTTAATAGTTCGCTCAGTTGAAACCTGGTACATATTTAGGAATCTGATTGTGTTTATAATCACATCTGAGTAGAGCGAGAGAAGTGATTTAAGTTTGTATTGTGATAAGTGGCTTGAATACACGCCACCCGGAACATCAATTAAACGATATTAAACAGAACCAAGAACAGATTTCAATCAGCACAAACCCGATTTGTTTATAGATAAACCAGTAAATCATGTTTCAACTAGATATTGAAAAAATGTACGAACGGGAACATGCGGGTCTATCGACCACCTTGGCGAGCTTTGATTTTTCGAGAATAAGGATGAGATCGATTTGAACTTTGAACATGTTTAGCGAGGACATAGAGTTGCAAATTAACGAATGCAATCGAGATTGATTTAGTGAACGAAAATTTCGTGTCGGTAACAATATTTAAACAACCAATAATCAATGGAGTTTACTATCTATCTATCTATCTATCTATTAATCTATCTATCTATCTATCTATCTATCTATCTATCTATCTATCTATCTATCTATCTATCTATCTATCTATCTATCTATCTATCTATCTATCTATCTATCTATCTATCTATCTATCTATCTATCTATCTATCTATCTATCTAATTATCTATCTATCATTCTATCTATCTATCTATCTATCTATCTATCTATCTATCTATCTATCTATCTATCTATCTATCTATCTATCTATCTATCTATCTATCTATCTATCTATCTATCTATCTTATCTATCTATCTATCTATCTATCTATCTATCTATCTATCTATCTATCTATCTATCTATCTATCTATCTATCTATCTATCTATCTATCTATCTATCTATCCATCTATCTATCTATCTATCTATCCATCTATCCATCCATCCATCCATCCATCCATCTATCTATCTATCTATCTATCTATCCATTTATCTATCTATGATTCTACATTGGTATATCTAAATAATCATCTGTTTATTGAACTACATGTCTGGTGGTTCTTTCAGATTTTCTAGATGTCAACATACTTATCAAAAATAGATCGCATTAGTGTTCAACTTTAATGAATTTATTACGACGCTTTATGATTGACCGATGAGATAGATGAATTAGAAAGAACCATAAAATAAGACACAAATATGACCACAACGAACGTTCGGCTGACATGTGTGTGGGTAGACAAACGGGAACACTCACTGTGTACGTTGCATGGTAAGCTCCGAGAAGCGCATTGAGCACCAAAAATCGACGTTGCATCCATGCAAATCCCAGCGACGCCGATTTCATCTGTCCTACAAGCAAAGCCGGTGATTTACAACCCATTGCAACAGCTCTGAAAAGGGGAAATACGATGGGTGAATTTGGAAAATAACGTGAGTAAATAAACACTTTTCCGACGGCTTACTTTTTAAAACCAGCGCAAGCAGCGTCGTAAATGTTCCGGGAATCCGCGACGTCAGTGTTTAACGCGCCAGTTGGACAATAAATCTGAGAATGAAATAGAGACCATCATAGAGTTTGGAGAGCATGGAAATCTCGAAGCCAGTTGGAGCATGTACGCAGGTTTGCGTGTCTATTGATCCAAGCACCGAAATCGGTATGGCCTGTGATCACCCACCATCGTTTAACTATTCGATAACTGTACCGGGATTAGCAAGGTTTTTGCATAGATGTCTGACCGATGGGGAATTCACAGTCAGGAATCGGCTCTCACCGATTCATCGCAAACTTACTTTTCATGTATTTGGGGATTACTGATTGATATTCAGACT
>JACCGJ010000543.1:89584-114657 GCA_013407085.1 Atriophallophorus winterbourni | reverse complement strand
AGTTATTCTGCGAATCGTTGTCGCAAAGTGTCATACCGACTGAATGGAAATATGGTATAATCTCCCCGATTTTCAAAGGCGGGGTGCGTTCGGAGCCCGCAAATTACAGACCTGTTACTTTGTTGTCCGCCGTATCCAAGGTACTCGAAAGGATCGTGACAAAAAAACTGAGCAAATACCTTGAGGAAAATAAGCTATTTTCGGGAGCCCAACACGGTTTTAGAAGGGGATACTCCTGCCTTACTAACCTTCTCCTCACCATTGACGACTGGACTCGAGCAGTGGATGCTGGGGATACTATCCATGTATGTTACCTCGATATGTCGAAAGCATTTGACCGTGTAAACCACAGTATTCTCTTGCAGAAGCGTGAACGTTTTGGTATCACTGGCAGTCTGTTAGCATGGTTAGAAAATTACCTGACTGATCGGTTTGTTCAAGTCTCTGTGGACGGTGCTCTATCGAAGTCGGTAGCCGTGACAAGTGGAGTGCCTCAGGGATCCGTCCTCGGACCAATCCTCTTCGCGCTTTATTCTTATAACATACCAGCTCTCATCAAATGCAAGATCGTACTGTTCGCGGACGATATAAAAGTGTGGTCGAAGATAAGTAAGTCGGAAGACTGCGAACTGCTCCAGAAGGATCTGGACAACCTCCAGGCTTGATCCCTGAAAAATCGCATATTTTTCAATTTCCAAAAGTGTCACATGTTAAACATTGACAAATATGTGGAGTATCAGTATTTTCTTGGAACAAAGCCTCTCGTAGACCATGGAACAAAGGAACTTGGGTGTGTTAATAAGCTACACCCTAGGGATGTCGAGCCAGTGCAACTACGTCTATCGCAAAACATCACAGAAATTGTCACTCCTAAAGAGAATTTTCGGTAGGTTCTAAAAATAGAAAATTCCCTGTATTATAAATACGTACATCAGGCCCACGATGGAATATGCGGTCCAAGCATGGTCGCCATGGCTTAAAAAAGTTGTTGCGACTTTGCAAAGAATATATCATCGAGCTACCAAACTTGTCACTGGACTCAGCCGGAAACCCTCAATGAGCGAATCAAAACGCTAAATTTATTTGATTATCCACGTCGTCGTCTCCGAGGGGATTTTATTATGGTTTACAATATTTTGAATACCAAAAATCACCCTCTACAATGCATATATAATCTACGGAGCTCGCATAATACAAGAGCTCACACATTTACTCTAACTATCCCTCACTCGAGACTCAACTGCATACGACATTTTTTTGCCGTGCGAGTTTGTTTTACTTGGAACAATCTGCCAGATAATGTTGTAAACTCACCAAACCAGCAAACTTTCAAGAGAAGCTTTGATGCCTATTTGACCCTAAACCCGTGCATCGAAGAAAACATCTTAACACCATTCACCTACATTTGTTATCCCACCAATCGAAAACAATTTCTACCCTTTGGATGTTAACATGATTCTTGAACTGCTCAGTAAGCAATCTAATCCCATTTTTGCTTGTTATATTATTCGTTGTTGTCATATTATTCTGTGGTTTTTTGTAAAGCTATATGCTTTTTAGACCATCAAAATTGAATTGAATTGAATACTTCCAAAACAGTGTGAGGTTTGGCGTGCCTAGATTGAACGACCTTGACACAATGAGAAAACAAACGCTGGTCAACCGAGGGCATACACATTGCGTCACCCTGAAACGATTGTGAAGGAAGCGAGATACCTTTTCAAGGTCCCCAAGAAAAACGTTTACCCGAAGAACTTCTTATTCAGATATAAATCGCCTTCGGACAAACTTCTCTCACAGGTCAGGAAACCTCCACCATTCTTCTTAAACGTTGCGAACACTACGCAACCAGCTGTGCAAAGGAAAGAATGGATTGAAATGCGGCGAGGAAACAAACGTGATCTACAAAATCCCATTCGCGATATGTCAGTCACATTACATGGAATAACCTGGAACAATATTGGGTACCATATTGAGTGAACATCAATTTGCGTTGGGGAAGCTCGACCAAGAGGGATATCAATACAAGTGGCGTGGACGCACGCGGCACATGAAGGATTACCTCGACGCGTGGCACTACACATCGCAGTGATTAAATCAACACGTTCAATTGCATGTAACAATGAGAACCGGGCGTTAAGCCGTGTAACCTTGAGAGCAACCAATCATGAGGAGAGAAACCGAACGGTCAGCGTATACAAATCCGAAAACATGACGGTTATGATCACGGTAAGCTGACGATGTCATCTGAATAATGGCGAAATATACTGCCGGCTGAGCTCAGCTCAGCTCAACGGAAAACAGAACACACAAAACGTGCATACTGTCTCCACCTGATGACGGCAAAACAGCCATAAACCGGTAGTGGCGTGTAAGGGATAAGGATGTGAGCACTACAATACATTGGTGCATAACATATACGGTGGAACCCGGGTACAACGAATCGCTGGGGAGAGAGTAAAATGTTCGTTATAAGCGGAGTTCGTTGCAACAACAACATTGTTTTACTGTATCTAACAATTGACCTTGATATGCACTTCCCGTTGATATATTCTACTCGTTATTTACTATTATTTTTGAACTTTCCATTCATACCGTAATTCTGTGGTATTGTAAAGTGTTCGCTGAATTAACCACAAATGTTTACATCTCTGAATGACTATTCTAACATTTCCAGATTTCGTGTGAAGTGACATCATAACGGGTCCCAATTTATCGATCGTTACATAATGTGTGTATGTCAAAAGGTTGCTTTCACATGAAACACCCAGATATTGATTACACATCAAAAATAGACATTACGACCACTATTTATACAAATATTGACAGTTTTAGTTATAGGCGTAGGTGGAAGATATTTTGAGATTAAACAATGTAACCCACGTGAAATAAAGAAAATGCGTGACTAGAAAACGTTTGAAAGCAAGACGTTTTTTGTTTTTGTGAGGGTTTTAACCCATGTATAATATAATTACTCCGTGCAAAACAGCTAAAATGCTGCGTTGTGGATGTAAACCACAGCATGTTTGGTGACAAAAGTTGTTTGTGTTTAAGAATTTATGACAGTAAAAGCTTATAGCTGTACCACACGAACATAACATTCGCATAAGGAGAAACTTATAGAAATGTGGCGTTAGGAAGATCGACAGATTTTGTAGGTTAAACATGACATATATTGTCTCGGTATGATAACAATATTCTTTAGGATAAATATCCTGTAAAGTTGCTTGAATAAACTATGTAAACGGCTTGTAGGCTTGTTGTCCAGTCTGTTCCTGAAAATCCTTTCACTGGATGATTGTGCAACGTCTGACGGTAGGGAGTTCCATAAGAAACAAACGCACACCGAATAAAAGAACCGACGGGAGTTCCGGTGGGAATGTGGAATATCAAATGCCAGTTGGTTAGTACGTGGGGTGTGGCTTGACTGGAGGTGAAATAGATTCCTCAAAAAAGGAAGCTTTGAGTTCAATATTTTGTAAGTGAAGAGTACATCCAATCGAACCCGTCTGCGAGGCAGTGTATCCAAATGAAGATGCCCCAGTCAATGCTTATAAGGAAGGTCGCAAAGACAACCCACCATTTTAACAGTTCTGCAATAAATTCCCTAGAGCAGTTTGATGTCCTTCTGTAGCCACGGTGTCCAATCCTGTACTGAGTATTCAACATGAGGTTTATATTCGTATTGAGAAGCAATGGGAAGGTTTCTCGTGAGAAAAACCAAAATAAACCTCAAAGCATACCTATCATGAGGCAAACTCGATTGTACATGCCTTCGCATTGCACGATGTTCTTCAAACTTACACTCATCCACACACTCGCAAGCAAAGTTCAGCATCGTCTGCATAAAGAACTATCTTGGTTGTGACGGGTTTCGGAACGTTATTGATATACACCAAAAAGAGAACCGGACCAAGAACTGAACCCTCAGGGACATTGCTAGTGTCTTCGATGTCCATGGACATCACACTATCGATGTTTAGTGTTGCTTTGCGATCGAATGAGGTAGCTAAGTAACACGTATGCACGCAAACAGCCTGAACTACTGTCTGTATCCAGCCATTCATTGTCTCCAGTAGGCTAGTCAAGCAAGAAATGGACTTACGAAATCGACGTTTTGGGTTTCGAGATGACTCACAATTCTCTCGTACACGATTCGCATCGTGAGTCTTGAGATCACGGGAAGAAGCGTAACAAAGAGGTAATTTGCTGGGTCAGATCGAGTGCCGCCTTTGTAGATGGGTGTTATGAGTTCTCTCATCCAGTCAGCCGGTACAACACCCTCATTCAAATTACAGTGTGGTAGTGATGCGTTCTCGGGGTTGAAAACCTGTGAACAAAAACTGGTAAGAGTGTTTGCGGTTTCCAGGACAGAATCAGTTAGTCCGCTATCTGTCATAACGGGAAAAACACCGGGTTTCAGCCTTGTCGAGGTGTTCAAGGATTCGAGGATTTATGGTTACAAAGCTAATACTTCACAATATCACAAGAATACGGTATGGATGAAAATGTGGAAAATATAATAGTATAAATGGAATAAAGTATATAAAATGTAAGGCTCGCGAATGATGTTCTTTTGCATGTATAAGTCCAATTTCGCTTTAAACATCGCCATTCAAGGAGAGTCCACCACATGCTGGGGTTGGGAATTCCAAAGAATAAATGGCAAAAATGGCGCCAACAATCAATACCTGAACTTTGAACGTAAAGGAATTAGAAAAATAACGTGTTGCTCACACACCCCGCACGCACACACCACTACCGGTTTCTGGTTGTTTGCCGTCATCAGGTGGAGACAATAATATTAGGTTCAATGAGCCTTGAAACAGTGGATAAATGGTAAACAAGGTTGTACTTGATTGACACTGTTGTATAGGGTTCGTACAATGAACCACAATGTTCAAACACAGAATCATATAGTGATTCCTGGTCAAGCACTCGTGGCGCTTATGGATGACCAAAGTAATGTGTTGCTCACATTCCCCGCACTTACACCCTACTACCGGTTTCTGTCTGTTTTCCATCATCAGGTTGAGGCATTTGGATAAAGCAGCTCGGGATTTCGATGCATTCATAATATTAGCTGATGCTGGGGATATCCTCTCGAATGAGATTTTTTGACTTGATTCGACAATTCACGAAACTTTGCCCTGGTGGATTATGTTCTGACCACCCTGTGAATAGCCTTTGTCAAATTGTGCTTTACTAAAGATTTTCTAGCGCGACTGCGAAGTCTGAACTTGGGATCTTTGCTCCTATCTGTCAGGGTGTGCAATGCGAGCCTGGACCTCTGAAAATCAAATTACGATCATTGAAAGCCCCGTTTGTGATTCAAAGTTGTAATGGTCTAAAAAGCATTTAGCTTAACAATCACCATAGGATGGAGTTATGAGTTATATACAATAAAAAGAAGAAGAACAGTGAAACTCATGTAGTGTAAATCGTATCAAAATTTGGGTTTTCTCTTAAGTATTTGTCCAAATTAGCTTTAAAAATATCCAGGTTGGCTGAGTGTGTAACAATGGAGGGGAGAGTGTTCCATGTAAAAGCTTACACGTACAGCATAGGAATATCTTCGACAGTTCAGTCTTGAAGTCGGAATAAGCACTGTAAGTTCATGTTTCCGACTGGCACGGGGGTGGCGAGCGTGTGAAAAGTTTGGACAAGGGATGGTTAGGGACGTGCATAATGTTGTACATCAGTATGAGGTCACCTCTTAGTCGACGACAGCGAAAGTCTAAAAGATTGAGACTCCTCAAACGTTCTTCAGATGGTTCAGCAGCTAGTCCGGGTACAAGCTTTGTGGTTCGGTGGTAAATACGCTGCAGAAGATTGATGTCTTTCTGAATCCAGGGTGGCGAAGCCTGAACAGCGTACTCCATCGCTGGTCTCAGATAGGTGTTCATGATACGGGGAACTGACTGATTCGAGAATCTGCCGAAAATTCGTTTCAATAACGCCAATACTTGTGGCGCCTTTTTATATACCGCTTTGCACTGCAGTGAAGTCTTCAGACTTGAACTGGTCCAAACACCCAAATCCTTCTCTTCAGTTGTCCAGACGAGTTGGTGGGACCCAAGAGTGTAGTTGTAATTCACGGTCTTTCCAATGTTTAACACCTTGCACTTTTGGAAGTTGAAGGGTAGTTTGTTTCTCAGAGACCAATCGTGCAATGTGTTTAGATCCTTCTGCAAAGTTTCACAGTCATCATTTGTACGTATGCTTCTCCAAAGCTTGATATCGTCTGCAAATAACATAACCTTGCATTTAACACGCTCGGGAATGTCGTTTGCGTAGATCAAAAACAAAATCGGTCCGAGGACCGAACCCTGGGGCACTCCGCTCGTAATTTTAAATGATTTCGATAAGGCGCCGTCCACTCTGACTTGGGCACTCCTGTCGCGTAAATAGTTTTCTAGCCAAGCAAGAAGTTTTCTGTTATCCCGTGCAATTCAAGTTTCTGGATTAAAATACTATGATTGACGCGGTCGAAAGCCTTTGACATGTCTAAAAAGCATGCGTGGATGGAGTAACCATTGTCCACACACTCAGTCCAGTCGTTTAAGGTGAGCAAGAGGTTAGATAGACATGAGTGATGTTTCCTGAAACCGTGCTGTTCAGTCGCAAGCAGTCTATTGTTTTCGAGGTGATGGGTGATCTTTTCCGCTACTAAACTCTCTAGCACTTTAGAAATTACTGGCAACAACGTAACTGGTCTATAGTTCGCAGCGTCAGATCGACTCCCGCCCTTGTAGATTGGTGTGATGATACCAGATTTCCATTCCGCGGGAACGATACTATTTTCGAGCGAAATTTCGAATAACGTGCTGAGTGGACCACACAATGAAGATGCACATTACATTCATTTGCATGCTTTTCCGTCACACACACACACACCCCACGACCGGTTTCGTGCTGTTTGCACATTGTTTGAGGATAAAAGTAGTGATTCCATCTGCTTCTGATGACTTTGTGGTATTCAAACGAAGAAGTCTAAGCATGACACACTCATTTTTTGAAATTTCTTTCAGTATTTCATCCAAAAAGCCGATCGAATTTGGCCTAAGATGCACTGATTCATTGGGACTAAAAACTTTGCAGTAGTAACCTGCAAGAACTTCGGCAGCCTCGAACGCAGTCGTAGTTAGACCATGAGGTGTGCGTAGTGCTGAGATTCCTGGATTAAATTTTTATGTGGTGTTAACAATATGGTACAGGACTTTGGGGTTCCGCTCCATTATGGTTAGTAGTCTTGCCTGGTGAGACTGCTTGGCCTCGGTGATAAGAGAGGTGACCTTGTTCCTCAACAGACGATATGTTTCCCAAATATATGGCCTCGGATTCTGGACATAGTTTCTCCATGAATCGTTGCGTATCTTAATCCACTTCCTTGTGCGGCTTCTCAATGTGAAGGTAAATCGTTTTTTCGTTGTCTTTGGCACAAATCTGGAATGTAGTTTTATTTCATCACACAGCTTCTCTATGAAGTTTACCCAAGAACGATGCACGTCCATGTTGCATGGTTTCCAGTCAGAAATCGTTCGAAGAGCATTGTGAAAACTTCCAATATCCAGTTGTAGTTTTGTTTTGTTGATGTCATTCATTCTTTCGGCTTGACAAACATAATCGAATAAGAGGACCAGGTGGTCGCTAGAACCCAATGGAGTTTCGTATCCGAGATTTTCGACGGCGTGTTCCTCACTCGTTAGTATTAGATCCAGCATGGATGGCATGTTACCTTCTCTATATCTAGTGTTATCAAATACGTGGTTATAAAAAGGAATATCGAAGATCAGTTCTTGAAACGCATCGCCGAGCGAATTCGTCGAAGGAGCGTTTTTATTCATCAAGTTTGGATGGTTGAAATCTCCCATAACTAGGAGTGGCGTTTGAAATCTGGCAGCCAGAAGTCGAATTTTATGGAGTAGTTCAACATTGTGTGCGTCACTTGCGCTTGGAGCCCGATAAATCACGCCAACAATGCAGTCCTCTCTAGTTGTCAGCTTAATTGAGCACCACAGAGTATCCTGTACACGTAGGTCAATATCGTCAATTTCTCTGCATGATAACTGTTGGTTGTAGTAAAGTGCTACGCCACCGCCGCGTTCCGTACGGTCTTGACGGAAAATCAACATTCCTTTCAATGCGAAAAAATTCACTTTTCTATTTAGTTTCGTTTGTTTTGGCATTCTACTTGCGCTACACACAGGTTGAATAAACAGGAAGACGGTGGTCACTATGACCCATCACATTCATTGATGATTATGATAGTAATGATTAGTTTTATTATTATTATTACTATTACGGTGATAATGATGATGCGTATGATAATGAGTATGATGAGTGTGACGAGGATGCTGATGAAGTTGACAATGATAATGATGATGACGATGATTATTATAGTAAGTTAATTGCATAGGATATTAAGTTTAGTGCAAGGTAGGCGCTGTTGAAAATTGTGAGTATCTACACAAGGCATTCGACGAAGGGCAAGATTGCGCAAACTAGAATCGGGATAATGATTATAGAATGTGATGCAGAACGGCTTTTGAATTTCGATAGTAAACGTTTATAAATTCAGCGGTAAACAAATGTTGAAGAGTTAAAAACCACTAACCCGGAAAGGATAAACTACAATTTAACTTACTGACGGTAATCGAAACTGTTTGAAGCATGCATGTATGTTCATGTGTAGCTGCTAACGAAATACCACGGTGTGTAATGATTTTTTAACGGGGATTTTTTCACCTCAACGTATATCAGATAGGTATATTCGATTATAAAATATTGAATTAGGTTGGAAAGCAAAAGTTGGATTTGATTGTCATGAGAGTAAGGCTTTTCAAGAATCAGCCAGAAAAATGTTTCTGAACGTTTCATTCATGACAATAAATCGATCAGGATTTTGTACTATTTCAAACGAAGCATGAGATTCAAGAAAGAAAAGTTTGTGATTGCCCTCTGCATATGGACCACAGCCAATCACGTGTAAATATCGATTTTCCTGTTTGAAATGACACGCTGCGCATAAGGTTGATGCTTCTCCCCGGTTTCATTAGCATGAAGCTGTAAATGCGAAATCATGGCACTCACTAGATAGAGTGATAGGTTGTCGCCCTTAAGTTGCCCAACTATTTTACACCCTAACGCGCCCAGAAATGTAGGAATAAAGGCATAAAATATGTTCACGCACTTCTGCGGGAAATCTGTGCGCAATGAAGAACAAACCGAAAAAAGATACCCTTAAAATCAAGGAGGATCAACACAGTAGGCTGTCTATAAATGCGACGATGTCCTTGATCTTATTCAAGGCTGAGAATGTGATCGATACGTACTCTACCATGACTAAACCCCGTGTCCTGTTTCGCGTTGAACTCGTGTTTTGTTTTCCTGAAAGTGGCTAACCAATTATTATTATTCGTGCACCAGATAGGCCGATGCGATCTGAAAATATCCCGTGAAGAAAATGAATTGAATATGCTTCAGCTTAAAAACATCACTTCAAACGACCAGAGTCTTTGCAAAAGCATCGCGTGTTTCCTTAATCTACACGGACGTGTATTTTGGGAAATTTCTCCCCAAACATTCCCATTGATTATGAATACCTACCTGAGGTCAGTAATGGAATATGCTGTGTAGCTCCTAGGCTCAAGAAAAATGTAGGCATTGTGGCCAATTTTTCATAACAGAACGCAACTAATTCTCAGCATGGAAGGCATCATTTGAGCATCAAGCTTGAACGTGTTCAAGGCTGAACTTGACAAGTATATGTTGACCAAATCCAACCACGCACCTCAGTACATAAACTGAATTTCCATACTGGCAAAACATATTTGTTCTTTTTATACATACCTGATAATTTTTTAACTAAAGTTACTGTATAGTATTTCCTTTTTAAGCTATTTAAACGTTGAATTACCTTGAAATATCTTGAAAATGAAGAGAGAATAGGTTACCTGAATTTGTTTAACTTCTTGAATCGATAAATCACATGAGATCTTTTCATAATTAATAAAATATTCCATACAGCAAACCATCTCCCGAGAGAGCCTTTCACGAGATAGGAAACACTGAACTCCCGGATACATGATTATACACTCGTGGTGTCCAAATCTCGATAAAACTGTCGAAGGTATTTTTAATTTGTCTTTGTCTGTTTTACCTTTAAACAGTTTACCTTCTACCCTTACTCACTCGGCTAATATTGAATTGAAAACTTACGTGGACGGGTTTTTATCCAATCATTGTTTTTCTGAATCATTCTGTATCACTCTCAATGGCTTTACTCGAACACGAACACATTCAAAGTCTTTAAGCATTCCGCATTCTCGATTGGATATTCGTCGTAATTTTTCATCGGTAGGAATTTGTTTCACTTGGAACATTTTGCCTGAAGAAATCGCACGCTCGGAATCTGCTGAGGTTTTCGCTTCCAAACTCGATGAGTGTATGACGAACCATGCGGTATGTGACTGCCCTATTGATTTTGAGAGATTTTATACTTTTTATTCCATATACCTTGTCGTCCTATGGTTATTTTTAACATTACTGCTTTTTCTACCATAAAACTTTCTGAATTCTGAGTTAGCCGCTATTTCAAGGTGAGTAAGTAAACTGTCACACAATTGTACGATGCGGTCAAAAATGCTTATATGCGGCAATTTGGTTTGACATGCTTACAGACGACGCTTTACACAATGCCTCCAATGTGAGCAGTCAAGAGAAAATTCTTCCCAACTCTCGGGGTTAATATCAAGAGCTTTCATATCTCTTTCGCAAAATTATTTGTAGCGCAAGTTCGGTCTGCTTAATGGTCGTCTTCCTGAATTCAACTCATGATACAGTATATCTTTTGGAGTACGACCATTTTCCATACTTTACACATGGTGAAGTCACCGCAGGCGGCGCTGTCGTAGTAGGGTGAACATGCTCTGTAGACCAGCTTTTGAAAGCACTTCAGCATTAGTCACTGTGTCCATCCACGATATGTTTAAGATACGACGGATGCTTCGTAGATGGAAACCATTCAACTTCCGTTCGTGTCTTGCGTCGGTCGTCCAGGTTTCATTGCCTACCGATGAGGGCAAATGGTTAGAAATCGGTTATGGTGTGTAAGTGACGGGATGTGAGCACCACAATATCAGGTAAAGTAAGTTTGTAAGTTTTCCTTTTGTTCAAATCACATAAACTAACGATCTTCACACACCTCGGCATATCGCAGCATTTTGAACTTTTCGATAACGCCACTAATTGTGCCAAGTTCAATACAATTCCCGATAAGCTGTGAATTACTTCTAGGAGTCTGGACCTCAAAAGTCTTACAAAGTGTTTGAATAAACAACCAAATTGAAAAATGAGCGGATTATTCATTTCATTTTCAACGTCATATACCAGAAACTAGAACAAGGCCTGAAGACAAGACAAGGAAATTACAGATGGACTGTCTAAACCGAAATGAAAGATTTCTTCAAATTACCCAATTACATGACCAGCTAAAACTTGATGATGACGCGATCAACAGACTTCTTTTTAAAAAATTGATAGGAAAATGCTTGTTACCGATCGTGGAAACACATTCATGAAAACCTAAGTTTGCAATGATTTGGTTAGAGCGTAATATAATTGTTAATGTTTCGCTTTTGACACAAAAGCTTCTTCAGACGAACAGAGATTAGGTTTAATTCGCATTCACCTGACAAATCCTAAGCTGACCAAGCACTGCGCAAGCCACGGTGGTCCATGAGCTTGTCAAGATAGACAGAAGAGATTAGGGTCGATTGATGTACATACGGTATAATCCCTTTATTGTTTTGGTTGTGTTCAAGTATGATCGACATCCACTGCGGCCACAAGGGACGACGAACGTTTCTGATTGTTCGCTGCAAAACCATCTGTTTAATGTAAAAATTGTGAAATTTCGAATTTGAAATAGTTTTCTGTAAATTGCATGAAAATCACGCTGAGAGCATGGTCGTCCAAGCGTAACACAGCTGATTAAGTATTTTTGAGCTTTAAGCATGATTATGAAGATTCAGGGAGTTAGTTTAAGAGATACCAATACTGTACATGAGGTATATTCAGATGATGTCATGCAGCCTGGTGACGATTCAAACTCGATAAACATCAATCAATGAACACCGCAGAATTACCGTACGAACGAATATATACATGCAGTCGTATTGTAGCCGGTGGGAGAGAGTGTAGAAAAGTCAAGCGATAGATGTGTATTCACTACACGTCAACAAACGTATATGAATCATTCATGGGCATTAGAATACAGAGATAGATACACTGACAGCTACTGCATTCTGATTGGACAATGAGTATTCATGCTGACAGCCACTCCACAGAGATATGTCGGGATTGATCGCCTCAGGTCAATTCAAGTCAACAAGTGGCAAAAATCTGGCCAATCATCTCATTTCGTTTTAATCGGTCCAACAATAATCACGTGACCCCACGATGCGCGCACGAAAATCGATTGCGATTCGATTCACCACCGAGGTCACCGTTAATCGCGTTCACACACACACAAGTCCCACAACTCTAGAGTAAATTCGGACTGGTCAAATGCGTTTATTACGCACAAGACAACTAACAAAACACAAGCCTATCTCATATAAGCAAAACAATCACAAAGCGGATCCTCAACTTGTGTCCCAGCTGTCACTTCGATCTGATTTGTCAGTCGATTTCGTGCCAACCGGCTCACTTCAAGTCACACGAGGCCCGTTTGACCGACATTGACAAATTGCATATCGTTCGATTGCGGGGCAGATGTTGTCCATCTTATCAAACTTTCTAAGATGGTGTTGCTCGAACCGTTCGAATGCAATCCTCCGGAAACCCAAAACATTGCGAGTTCGCAATTGTCGTCGTCGTCGAACTTTTCGGTGCTTCACGCTCTTGTGTTGTGCCAGAGGATGGAGTTCTGCATATCATTTGGCAAGCTAGTGATTGGCACTCATCGATAATGTAATTCGAACCTCCACACCAAATAACCTGTGCCAAAATGATTAGGCAAAGAATAACACGATTTGGTGTACGTAACTCCAAGTTCGTTTCAAATGTCCTCGTAAAGGTTTGTCAATCACATGTTGAGGTAGAGAATATCCAATTAATTCCGTCAATAAAATTATCGTCTATCGATGAAGTAGGCGCGTAGGAACCTGAGGTATATAACTGGGGGAGAATATCACCTTCTTGAATAAAATCTAGAGATAGGGCAGCCATGTCGATAATGAGCCTACGTAATGTTATATACAGAATGCGATAGTGGAGCCTAACCAATATGACATAATCCAATGAAGAATACGGTCCGGTCCGAAGTACGCACACTCAAGCACTTCTTTCGAAAACAGACGCGCGGAAACACCTTATGCCTTGACTGATTAAATTCAGTGAATTGATTGTGGACGCTATGTTTGGATTTACGTGCTACTTTTGTTTTGATTTCTCTACTTCGATATGCGATTGACGCTCCGTGTACTGCGAACTTTCAAGCGAATTTAGATTTAAATATTCAAAATCGGAATTTGTGAGATATAGATTTGAAACACTCCATACATACTATTATGATTTTCATTCATGTGACAAACATGTGGTTTTGTAAAGCGTTTAATTGTTACCGAAAATTCACGAATCATTAGTCAGAAGCGCAGGTATCACACCAGCTGCAATGCATCCCTGTTACTGCCAGCCAGTGATTCAGTTCTCACTTATTTTTACTGATCACCGGGCTCCTGAATTACTTACTTGCTTTCTTAATTATTTAATTATTTTTCACGAACCGGAAAGAAGGTCTAATCGGCACAGCGTTTGAAGTAGGTCTAATCGACCTCAACGGACGCTGTGTCTTAGCTAACCAAATCCAAATATTTACAAATGATTGTTCTGCTAGAAAACAACTTCCATATTATTCGATGCCCCATCCATCGCAAATTTCTCACCAGAATGTCTTGAGCGAGCGCTACCGAGACACGTCAGATCACCTCGCCTGACACCTCCACCTACGCGCGGTATCGACCGCAAAGCGACCACTTGTTCAGAAACCATACCGTAAATATTTTGACTTTCATCTACGACCGCCTACACCGCCCCCGCACAAGGCGGGATCGACAACAGACACGTAGCTTGATTGCAGAGAGGTTCATGCAACGACCGCGTGTGAATAATAAACGAACACAACTGGATGACGCGGCAAGCTATTCAATAAGAAAGGTAGTAAATGTACCGACAGCCAACGAAGATGCGGGTAGAAAGAAACCTAAAACAGGAAATTGAATCCGAGTCAAATCATTTCACGTGATCGCAGCCCAACTGGAATACGCTACACTATAAATACAGAAAGCGATCTAGCAATGTATATTATAGTTCAAGGCTGAGTGAAACATGGTGCATCAATTAAAACAACGAATGAAACGAGGAACGGCGAAGAGAGATAAACACATTCGTTCGAGGACTAGCGGAGGATGACAATCTTCGGGGTACCGCTCTGAAGCATGGCTGCAATATGTAAACATCAACGGGCATCTTAGACAGAGTGGAATAGCCACACAGAATTTATATTTCGGAATGCACTGGACGAAAATGAAGCTAGATCCCACAACGACACCCTCTCAAATTAAGGAACTTGTCGTCAAAAGCGTACCTATCATCCTTTGGCCAAATGCCTGGTTTACAAGACATCCACCAGTCAAGCTGTTGCACAATCTGTACGCACGATTCGGCATGGCGGATATTCGAAGATTTGCAAAGTGTTTTGTCCAGCAATTACTTCCATGCATTTATTTACATAACGATATTCGGAATTGTACGTAGATGACTACGGGAAATTCCACGAACAGAAAGAATGATGACCGGGAGAAAAACCTGAGGCGATTACCTTGGCTAAGTTGAAAATTATCGATCCAATATATCGGTGAGTAATTCGCGAGATAAAAAATCGATATTCCGTTGTGGATGCAATGGATTCCGAGGCTAGGAAACCGAAATTCTGAGATTCGTATTGACGAGAACATGTCTGCCTGAAGCCGAGTTATCTTAAATACAGGATTGAGGTAAACAGGTAAACTTGACGGCGAATCATTATGGGATTTTGGATTCGGATTTCGTGATTTCATAGTCCAGCATTGTTTACCACTGTTCTAACAGTATCTTTACCGGAGGCCGGGAAACAGGAAGAAACCAGGTAGTCCGGGGAGATGCGAACAATAAATATGATTTTGATTGATTCTACTGAATTATTGAGAGTAGTATGTTTGGACTTTACATTGTGACTAGCTAAACATTAACCACTGTTTCGGCAAGCTGAAGACTGTTCAAATAACGGAACTCATGCTATTGGAAGCAGTAAGACTCTACCAGTCGGATAAATGACTCTGGGCAAACTACAAATTTGATCTGGAGAATTCTCACCGATAGCTGACAATCGTTAAGTGAAAGAGTGCTATTATCTGACGGTGGTTTAAGGCAACACTTGACTCAAGGTAAGGAGTTAATGCATGGATAAAGTAGCGCCTACATGACATTTGAACCGTGTAACAAGTAGTGATACTCAGTAATGCCATGCCGATACGAGCACTTATTTATTTAAATATGATGTATGTGGCATTTAGCAAATAAACGAATACGATAGCGGTTGGTTAAACAATTTGCGTTGCTTTGAACCGGAAATGTATTGTTGGTGATTCGGTTGGTGCTCTCTCTTATTCAAGGATGACGGAGATTGAAATTTGTGAAAAAACCAATTCGAAGGACCGCGCAAAACAACGAACACTCGGAGCAATGGCCGGTGTCTCAAACAGTCCCTATACTGATTTTCGAAGAAGGATGCTTTACAGAAGCCCCGCCACTAGCATACAAATTTGGAGAAATAAGGCCAATCGCTTTTTTCTGCATATCTGCCTGTCGGATAAAAACAGAACAGTTTTCTAAATTGAATGAGAATTGTTGCGATGGCGGTAGAGATTGGTTGGTCATAAATTAGAAACTCTGATTACAAGCGCGCCTCGCTTTTCTGTGTCTGCGAAAGGATATTTCCTGGGAAAATGCATTCTTCTCGGTGGATATTTGGCGCGTTTTGCATAGAGGCGATGGACATAATTATACACGTCGTTTGACGGATCGATGGAAAACTTATTACAAGCGACAACGGAATCGAAAGCACAAATTTCTATCATTATCTTCGACGCACTATGCATGGTAAACAAACTAGCTGAAACGAAGGATCTCTGTAATCAGCACTCACTCGACGTCATAGCAATAACTTAGACATGGTTCCAACCTCACGTGAGCGATCGCGAGCTCTCTATTTCAAACATGACCTTGTTTCGGAGAGACCGCTTAACAACAGGTGGTGGAGTAGCTGTTTACCACCACGAACGTTTATACGGTATGGTAGTTACAGACAATGAACTCTGGAAGACGGTATATGGTGCAACTTGAAGCTCGAATCAGGCGATAGTTGCATCATTGGTGTGGTTTACCGTTCACCGTCATCGTTGGATGCGCATAACGAAAACAGCGCAATTCGGAATTGCTGATTATGGGAGACTTTAATCTGCCTCAACTATATACCCGAGTAGATTATCCATCTCTATAACTAAACTACAAATTTCGCGAACTGTTCGATCACATCCCTTTGTATAATCATGTTTTCGAATATACACGACAACAAAATTTGCAACAGACATCTGTTCTAGACCTAGTCTTGACCTCTGAAGCCACGGCCGTTGAAGATGTTCAGTATCACCCTCCACTTGGTATAAGCGACCACTTCGTTCTGCTCTTTCAATAAGTGTGCAACGCCAGTAGAATGAAAAAAACAAACAAAACGAAATAGAAAAGTGGACTACATTGGTTTGATGAAAACAATGATGTCTTTCGATGAACATAATATAAATTTCAGTGGTCCTGACAGATTGCATCATGAGCATGATACATTTCAATTCTAACTATGTCCGGAAACATAATAGCAAAGAACCCTACTTCAAAATTCGCAGTAGGACTAGAAAATGTTTGACAAAGCGAAATTTGGCATGGGCTATTCACAGGGTCGTCAGAACTGATTCGACCTGGGCAAACTTTCGCGAATTGCGGAATTAAGTCAAAAATCTCGACAGGGAGGACAAACAATATCACCAGCTTCAGCTGACAGTAAGAATGCAGCGAAATCCCAAACTGCTTTATCAAACTGTAACAACACTCCGGAGCTGAAACCGCCGGGTTTTTCTAATCCTGACAGAAAACGGATTAACTGATTTTGTGCTGGAAACCGCTAACCCTCTAGCCAGGTTTTATTCACGAGTTTTCAACCCAAAGGATGCATTACAATCTTCAGCACCACTTTTGCCGGATACTATATGCGATATATGCATCAATTCTGAAATAGTGCAGCACCACCTACGCAGGTTGAATATCAATGTCTCCGCGAGCTGACGGTATCACACCTGCAATCCTAAAGTTATACCCCAGACAATTGTGCAAACCACTTTTTGATTTTTTTAATCACTCTTTGAGGGAGGGTGTTGTACCGGCTGACTGGAGGAAAGAAATCCTAACACCCATCTACAAGGGTGGAACTCATTCTGGCCCAGCGATTTACCGCTCTGTTGCACTTCTTCCTGTAGTCTCAAAAGTTGAGTGAATTGTGTGTGAAAGAATCGCGAGTCATCCGGAAACACAAAACTTATTGTCCAGAGCAACATGGATTTTGGAAGTCACGTTCTTGCCTGACTAACCAACTGGGGAAAATGAACGACTGGACGCAGGCAGTGGATGAGTGTGGTTGCGTGCATGCGTGCTACTTGGAAATATCAAAGGTGTTTGATCGTGTGGACCATTCTATACTTCTGAGCAAGCTGTAGGATGTTGGTATTAAATGGTGCCTTCTTACCTGTCGGAGAAATTACCTTCTTGATCGCAAGGCAACTGTACGTATTGATGGTGTGATGTCTAGGGACATCGAAGTCACTAGCGATGCCACAGGGTTCGGTACTTGGCCCGGCTCTTTTTTGGTGTACATCAACGACCTTCCATAATTCTTGAATGTAAAAGTCTTTCTGTGAAATCAAGAAAACTGCGGGAAGGCGCCGTACTGCGCAAGAAACGGTTACTCACAGCGAGAACTTCGTTGATGTTCATACAAAAACAACCACAGAATCTCACTGTAACCCTACCAAGTGATGCAATAGGCGACACCGTTATATAATTGAAAAGCCACATGCTCGAATAGTTGTGTATGTGTGTATGAAATCACAAACCTGATCCAGACAAAGCGATGCAGTCAAAGACTGGGTTAGATACGATCAGGTTGCCAAGGCTTAGAGACGTATGAGAATGGGAAAATGAGTGAGACTGCAGCATGTTTCTGCGTGCAGCACAGTACCGGTGGCCAATCAATATACTTACTTACTTTACTTTGTGCGACTATCTCCTCCTGGAGGATGAGTCGGCTTCAAAGAAGATTCTTGGGAATTTGGGTACAAAGCGGCGTCCCCAGCACCACTCGGCGTTTGTTCGAGTCAGCTTCTCTAGCCTTTGCACAACCAAGTGCGACCTGCAAGGCAGCAGGGGAGTTGCCAGAAAGAGGTGGTCTACCAACTCTGTTCCAGGTTTTTCCTCAGGGTTTTCTCCCGAAGCCTTTCCCGCGATCGGGTATCCCGCAAGGCAGGGAGGTTTAAAATCAGGGTTTTCCTTCCCTTAGATGAAATGCCCTCCCAGGCTAACGAGCTACATCTGCCCGAAGCAAACTGGTTTTCAGGCGCCAGTCACTCGCCCTCGCCCCTTCTCCTGTTGGTAGAAGCAGTTCCGCCGGGCTCGGGGAGCCACTCGTGCAGGCCAGAAGCTGGACTTGGTTGTCAGAGGCTATTTAAGACGCATGCCATATGGGAGCATTTTATAAACAGTGGGAGCTTATCCCCACTGCCAACCCCGGTTATGACAACCCTTGGAACCGGCCAATCAATATAGCGAATACTTGCAGACAGAACTTTCGCGAAGTGTCTATATGTTCGTCCGACATTCTTTTATTAAAACCTTTATATCATAAGATTGTCGCGAGCCACATCATTCGAACGGATTTTTTCAGTTTAACAGTGACGGTGATCATTCAGGTAAAGATCCGAAGGAATAACTGCGTGAATGCACATTTGACGTTCAGAGAATGAGGCTTGAAAACAGAAAATCTAGTTCACCTGCTCGTCGGCGAACAATAATTTAAACGAATGGACAAAATGACTAATGCTGAAGTGCATTCCAAAGATGGTCTACAGTGCATGTTCGCCAAACTACGACAGCGCCGCCTGCGGTGGCTTTGTCATGTCTACAGAATAGAAAATGGTCGAATTCCGAAAGATCTATTCTATGGTGAGTTGAAATCAGGAGGTCGACCGCACTTGCGGTACAAAGACGTTTGCAAAAGAGATATGAAAGCTAAACAATGTTATACTTGTATGCCAACTGTTATATAGGGTTCGTACAACGAACGCTTATGGATGGGGATGTGAGCAACACATTACTTTGGTCATCCATAAGCGCCTCGAGTGCTTGACCAAGAATCACTAGGTGATTCTGTGTCTGAACATCGTGGTTCGTTGTACGAACCCTATATAACAGTTGGCATACAAGTATAATCTTGTTTAACATTAATCCACTGTTTCAAGGCTCACTGAAACTGATCTTACTGTCTCCACCTGACGACGGCAAACAGCCAGAAACCGGTAGTGGTGTGTAAGGGATGGGGATGTGAACAACAGATATGAAAGCTCTTTGCATTAACCCCGCGAGTTGGGGAGAGTTTGCTCTTGACCGCTCACTTTGGAGGCATTGTGTCAAGCGTCATCCGCAAGCTGGGGAGGAGCAGATACAGCTCTTGGCTGCCGCTGGCGTGCAACTGACGCCGAACGACAGACTACTGCCAATAGTTGCGAGCGCTGTGGGAGAAATTGTTCATCACGAATCTGACTGTTTAGTCATTGCAAAAGCTGTGGAACATGACAGATTCATGTGATGTACATCACTGACCGATTTCGACCGAAGGAGGGCAACAACAAGAACCTTAAGACATCTGACCAGAAACTGAATTCGGTGACTTCCGAGGCCTACAAATGACATTCCACGAGCTGTATGAAACCTGTGTGTACAGCATCTCAGGTTCTAGATCGTAGGGACAGTAGTGAACGCTAGGATTGCTCAAAGCATACGTGACCTGTGGCCATCGATAGTGAGCTGCATGCTGAAACACGCTGGAGTCTCACTACCATTGCCATTTCTATTTCCTTTCTCATATCTGTCTAGGCCTGGGCTACCTGACAGTATCTCAGCACACGTAAAGTCTCTGACTGTGCGGCACTTTGCCTGGATCAGGCTTGTGCTTTCATACCATCATACGTGACCTGTGTTAAAGCTAGTCCAGTTAACTTTTATTCGGTTCAACGCAAATGCTCATGAGACGATGAAATTAGGTGGATCATCTTAAGCCGATATTATTGTGTGCATAAAGTAGATGAAACCTTTTTGATCCGAGTGGAGCTTGTATCCAAGAACGGTCCAAAGCCCGTCTGAGAAAGAAGGGGGGTTGGGCTTAGGGCTAGCAACCCTATCCCGTAAAACCTACATTGCTACGGAAACGATGACAACAGATCCGTGGTTCGGTCATGTCTGCAGGATGGATCCCAGTTCGCATACGAAGGTAGCCATGCACTGGCATCCGCAAGGTAAACGAAAAAGGGGACGGCCCAAGGAAACTTGGTGCAGAACGTTGAAACGCGAACTACATGCACAAGGATTCACGGTGCAGACGGCAACGGAAACAGCGGCAGACTGGAACCACTGGCGTGAAGTTGTCTTCGCCTCATGTGCCACCCGGCACGGAGAGGACTGAGTGAGGAGCTTGCATAGCCGATTACACTGGAGCGTATAAAATAACAGCCTCGAACGAGCAACACAGTGTCGAACAACGCAGAGATCTGCACCACTGACAACCTGCGCTAAGACCACATATCATTTGTATTTTATATACATACCAAATCCATATAAATAGAACGGCAATAATAGAAACACATCAGTAAAAATCAAAATAAAAAAATCAACTAAGCAAATGGTTACAGCTCGAGGTAGACGCGGTTATGAATCGCATTGTAACCAAACAACAACAAAAAACACGTAGCCATGAACAAGTGAGAGAAATTAGCGTCTCTAGCCACGACCCGTAGAACGAATTTGCGGATAGAAATAAAATGCTAAAATTAAAACGGCATAGCATGGGGTTTGGGAAAAATCAATAAGACAAGAATGCAGAAGGAAAAGCATAGGAAAAACATTGAGAAACAAACAAAAAAACAGTTTCAAACAAAAGAAAATAATAATAATAATAAGATCGATATCACCATCAAGCGAGAGGCGGAAACAACTGCAAAATAAATAAGGAAAAGATCGTTTGCTCAATGAGACAAATATTTGCATCAGGTAGTTGAGAAGGAGAAAAAAACGAAATGAGATGGGATCAGTGGGACTTTTTCTGATTACTGCTCTGTCTGATTGAACGAATGGGATAGGCAAATGTCTTGCGAACGGACTTTTTCCCACAACGATGATCGTCTCTGGAGGAAGCTTGGCTGGACGCTTGGACGTGCTCCATGTCTCCGCGGACCTCACCCAAGGCCATGGTACGTGTAAAATCGATTTGCGTGTAGGCGACAGATTCGTCGTTTAAAGGTGACGTGCTATGAAATCCATGATCTGGAGCACCGCCTTCACCGGAAGAGGTTGCGGAAGAAGTCAGTGAACGGTTATTGTACAGGTCGCAAAACGGAGCACTTCCCACAGGGGGTGTGACTGATTGTGAGGCAATGCCACCCAAACCACTGCTGGAGCTTGCTGATGTGGTGTGTTCCGCGGGAACGAAGCCGATAGAATCGGACATACTTGAACCACCGTCCGGATGCCGTGAAGCGACCACATACACGTAGTTCAGCGGAGGAGCTTCCGAAATCGAAGATGAAAAGCTGTGACTATGACAGCGTCGTGAGACCTCGGCGGAGGGAACCAGATGTTTGGACTCCGCGCTAGTACAAGTAGTGTTGCAGCTTCCTAAAGTGTCCGAGGTCAAGGTTGCAGCATCGCTTGCACAATCACTCCCGGTGCTGGTGCTTGTTGATACACCAATCATGGTGGACGAACCAGCGAGGTGTTGCACAACGGAACGTGAGAGTTCGGTCTTGACGTTCACCGAGCTAGCAGGACTGGGGCGCAAATCGACCATGGCATAGTTTCTACTTGGATCTCGAACCTGTAGAATTGGAAAAGAAATCACCAAATACAAGGACGCTGAACTGATCAAACAGGAACGTAGTTTTTCACAAATCCCAAGAAACGACGCCTAACCGCGAGTGTGTTAACGGGAAATATATAACATATCCATGGAAAATAACACTAGAGTGCTATCTAACGAGATCTGTATATGTAGGCAACCATAAGACTGGATCTATGAAACGTGCCACACAGTCATAAACTGCATGGGGGCCCAGATATTGTCTGGCTTCCCAGGCCTGGACAGATAAAAACATTCCATCTTGGAAGTTATGTAATAGAACAAAGGGCGGTGATTTCTCTCATAAGGTGTCGCAAGTTTCAGAAAACAACGGTAGCAACCAATCGCAGTTAACAAGCAGTTTGATAAGGAACATTAAGAAGCCGGTTTACGATTCATAAACTGGGACACCACAGCTCCTGATGGTATGGTATGATAGTATGAAAGCACAAGCCTGATCCAGGTAAAGTGCTGCACGTGGGCGATATTATTGTCAGGTTGCCCAGGCCTAGACAGATATGAGGAAGAAAAAAGAACAGGAAGCGGCAGTGAGACTCCATCCTGTTTCAGCATGTAGCTCACTACCGTTGGCTAATCAATTTGGCACGATGTTAGCCGCATAGCACAGAAATGCTGCACGATTGCACATCCGTGCTCCCGATGGTGGTTGGCATTGTGTCGTAAAATCGTATCTACCGGGTAGGGATGTGCAATGGTGCAGCACCTATGCACTATGCAGCACACAGCGTACTAAATTGATTTGCCGCCAGTAGTGAGATGCGCGTGAATACACGCTCGAGTCTCACTGTCATTGCTATTTTCCTTTCACATATCTGTCTAGGCCCGGGCAACCTGACAGCATTGTAGCATACGTACGGCACATTACCTCGATCTGATTTGTGATTTCATACAGACATACATCATCTACCGGGTACTAATGTGTAGTCACGCAGTACCTCTGTGTTGTACAAGTAGGACCATGCATAGACCTGCATGAGGAAAGACGCAGGAGTCTCACTGCAATCATCCTTTTCTTATATTTCCCTGGGCCTGGATAACTTGACAGTTTGTTAGCTCCTGTGCAGTCAGCAGACCCTTTGTCAGTGATCTCATACAATACAACCGATAAGATTGATTAGCTATGCTACTCAGAAGTCTGAAAACACAATACAATCGTCAATGGAAAGTGTAGTTGATAACGATCCAAGACCTCCATCAGTTTCCGTTTAAAGAATCGCAATGCCCAACGTTGTGTCACTGAGGTGTCCACACCAAAATATGAAAAACAAGGAGTACAATTAGACACGAGCAAACACAAGAAACTTTTGCAAAAACCCAACGTTTGGAACAAGGAATTCAAGCGTTCAAAGGCATCGCATACCTCTGCCGGTAGTTCGCAAATGCCTGGGCTGATCGAGGCCACACTCCGACGACAGGGATGCCCACGAACACCACACGAACATTGAACCGGACTGAGTGACGATTGATGGCGTTTCGCCTCGGCAGTGGGATCAACAAGCTTCGAGGTTGCCGGGATTGTGTGCAAACCAGCGTAAGTGGGATGCGTGGGCACAACCGGGACATTGACGTAGAAGCTCCTTCCGTCAACCGGCTCGTTACCCGTGAGCAATGGGTGCAAAGTAGATTCCAAATGGCCGACTGCGTGCTTCAACGACTCGATATTGCAGTAGAAGCTCTAGGGAAGTAGTTTGCAAATGAATTTTATGATTTAGAGACAGTACAATACGGAGATATATTTATAATACTGTGGTCGCAAAAAGCAGAATTCAAACAGGGCAACAGCATCATAAAACTCACAGTAGAAATTTCGTTGAGAAGGCTACTAGAGACGACCAAGTCTGAAAAGGGCACTAAATTGAATTTATAACCGATCAATATAAGAAGAAGAACGAGTACCAGATAGTTATAGGCTGCATTGAGCTGAGAGAGGGTCCACGGTATAAAGGCTTGGTTTGATTCTCTACACTTTTATATATGCGCGTGGGTGACCCTGAAATCAAGGGATATACAGTACGCCATGGAGTTTTCCCCGTCACGTAGGTTTCAGCCTATTTGTGCAAGTGTGGAGCAACCCCAGAGATGACGAACCTGATTGTGACAAGATGTAGTTGCTTATGAATTTAGGGCACACAGATCCAATGAAAAGTAGCTATTAGTGTGAACCAGGAGTGACGATCACAGCTGCAACACACTATTCTCACAGTATTACGATGTCCTGAGTGATGATGACGAATACAGTTGCAGATAAATCCTCGGTGACCTGATGCGGTAACGTCCAACCAAACCCGTGTCTCATTATCACCAGAGACAGTATAACATCGATCACCGCCGAATGGAATGATATGTAAAAACGACAGGGAAACGGAGGTAACTTATCACACGCCGATAAGGGTAAAAGGCGAAAAACTGGGTTGAGGCAACCATGCCTGAACAATTTTAAACATGAATGAGTAGAGCGACATCAGCAAGGAAGCATCCTTGCGGGTTTTATTGCCACGCGTCGTAACAAGCTTTCCTCTCAACTCCACTTGACAACATACAAAATTCAGCAACACACCAAGATGTTTACGGCGCACGAATGTGCAGCACTTGTGTACAGCGCAAGTAACACTGTGTCACCGGTATTGAGCTGCATGCGGACTCACGCTATTTCGTATTTCTTAAAACTATCTAGTCTAGGTAGCCTGACAGTATGTTAGTGCACGTGCAGTGTATTACTGTACGGCACTTCAAATGGATT